>QFDD01004818.1:0-11161 GCA_006871305.1 Vachellia collinsii | reverse complement strand
TACATTAAGGACAAGAGGGTAACATTATATTTTTGTATAACCAACCATGTAGATGATGTGTGTGTGAGACTTACATTCTGGTAAAACTGAAGACGTGGGGTCTCTAGCACTGAAATACTAACTGGCTGCTGAGCAACTGCGCAAAAGAGAGAATCTTCTGATCTGTAAGAGACCAGCTGATAGTTATCAATTGTAGCAGTTCTCCATGATTCCTGTTTCATTTCAAAAAAGTATAAATGTCATAGGTATAATTCAAAATTAATCATGACCAGTACAATTTGTTCCTAAGATTGTTAAAAACATGTCTGTCTGGCAAACAATATAAGGAAGAGCACAAACCAGTGCGGAGTCACAGATGCCATTTGAAGCAGTATAAGGATAAATTGAATCTGCGGCAATTCCACGATTATTGATGACATATTCAAAGGCTCTGTATGCCCAGCCTCCTCCACAGCCATAGCTATAAGGCTCACAGGATACAAGTTGTTGTTGAGAAAGGCTCACAAGATTTCCTGTAACTAGTGCATTTATTCCTTCAATGGCTCCCGCAGCAGAGAATGCCCAACAAGATCCTTTAAACATCACCAGTTACTATATATATTAGTCAATATATATATATATGATATGTCTTAAGAACATAGTCACTGAACCTGATTAATTAATCAATATACGAAGCAAACCGAATTTACAGCACTTACCACATTGACCTTGGTTTTTAACATTAGTTACAACGCCATAGTCCCTCCAATCCAAGGAAGCAGGTGCGTTTGGACACAGAGCGATACTTGATTGTTTCGTCTTATTCTTACCCATTTTGGCTTCTTCTATTATGGATCGCTCCATCGGCAGCTCACCAAAGTGGGTTTTGCCAAATTCCTTATAAGTCAAATCTGCGAACTCGTTCAAACCCAAACGAGCCTGAGTGGCTGATGATCTCCTGGCGTTATTCCCGACTATGAACTTCAAATTGGTTTTGAATATCTCAAATCTCTTCAACTCCTCCTCACGGGTTTCATAGTGTTTTTTGTATTCCTTCTGCCATTCTTTGAACAGCTTAAGAATGTCTTCCTCGGCAGTGAACTTGTCGAGGTCATTTCTCAGAGTTGAGAAGTCGCCAGGACTACTACTGAAAGAGAGACATATCATCAAAGAGAAAGAGAAGATAAGAAAGAAAAACTTCGAGATGAGAGACGTCATTGTTCACTCAATTCAGCAATCAAGCAGAAACTGACTTGCTATCTTTGCGTATGAGTGTCTCGTATATATAGAGCCTTCAGGGAAAGAAATTAAAGGCACATGTGAGTAAACTGATTTTTCTAAGTGTAAGTCTATAAAATGTCACGCATATAAAATTTCCGTTCATGCAAGTGTAAATGTCACATCTAGTAAAAAGAAAAGGGTTAAGGTGGAATTCTAACATGAAGTATTTGCCATACGCACCGAACACCGTAAAGTTTCCTTTTTGGGTTATAACACATGAAGATTCTAAAATGGCCCAAAAATGCCACAACTATTAAGTCATCCGTCATCCTTTTCTTTTGTTTCTTTATTATCTGTGGTTTTGCCTCGGAGCTGATGAGCTGCAGACTTAGATGCACCAGTGTTACAAATTAGCCATGTATTAAAGGATACGAACAGGAGGTTGGGTGTGACTCTTTTGTCATCACGGAAATCAGTGTGTTTAAATTTTTTTGATAATATTCATCAACAACTTAAAAACCAAAGAAAAGGAGAGGGTTTTGTAGCCAACGCGTTGTGAAGAAGACTCTGCAGTGGTGGACGGGGTTGCTAGCTAGGAGCGACAAAGGTTGTACAATGTGTGTGGGGACTGCTCCTTTTGTTCCTTCTCCTAAGAAACATTTGATCAAATCACGTTGATAAAAAAGTTAGTAAAAATTAGTTAGAGATAATAAATATGTAAAATTGCAACTTCGCTGTTAAAATAGCCCCAGTTATGTGGGAGAAGGAGTATACAAGAGAGAGAATATGAAAAGTTAAGAAAAAAGGGAAAATGACACGTAAGTCCCATGCAAGGCTAGAAATAGCAAAAATGTCCCGTGAATTATGCCCACTCGCCCAACCGTACCTTGGGACCTCAGTGCAAAATGTTTCTCCTGTGCAATTACCTTTATGCCCATAAACGCATTCCCTACCGAAAACCCATTTGAAAACATGAAAACTATTTGAAAATGAAAATAGCGTCACAAACGGAGAGCTTAGTTCAAAAGCCGTCATGTGGGGAAGAAGAAGATTGTCGTCACGTTGCTGGAGAAGAAGTCATCGCAGTTGAGATTCACAAGTCCAATACCAAACACCGTTAACAAGTTGAGCATCAAGAATTGACAAGTCCAATAGCCGCCATTGACAAGTTGAAAAGCTGGATTGACAAGTCGCTACCGATATTGACTTTTGACTCGAGTTTTGGGCTTCCAAACTCGAGTTTTGAAGCCAAAATCAAGTTTGGCCTTCAAAAACTCGAGTTTTAGCTTCAAAACTTGAGTTTTTTTTTAATAAAATTACCATTGACAAGTTGAGCATAAGGGATTGACAAGTCCAATAGTCACCATTGACAAGTTGAGAAGCTAAGATTGACAAGTCATTTACTCATATGATACAACTCGAATTTTGAAGCCCAAAACTCGAGTTTTGGCTTCAAAAGTTGATGTGGGTAGGGACTTTTGAAGCCAAAACTCGAGTTTTTGGCTTCAAAACTCGAGTTGTATCATATAAGTAAAGGACTTGTCAATCTTAGCTTCTCAACTTGTCAATGGTGATTATTGGACTTGTCAATCCCTTATGCTCAACTTGTCAATGGTAATTTTATTAAAAAAAAAACTCGAGTTTTGAAGCCAAAACTCGAGTTTTTGAAGGCCAAACCTGATTTTGGCTTCGAAACTCGAGTTTGGAAGACCAAAACTTGAGTCAAAAGTCAATGTTGGTAGGGACTTGTCAATCCAACTTTTCAACTTGTCAATGGCGGCTATTGGACTTGTCAATCCTTGATGCTCAACTTGTTAATGGTGTTTGGTATTGGACTTGTGAATCTCAACTGCGATGACTTCTTCTCTAGCAACGCGACGACGATCTTCTTCTTCCCCACATGACGGCTTTCGAACTAAGCTCTTCGTTTGTGACGCTATTTTCATTTTCAAATGGTTTTCATGTTTTCAAATGGGTTTTCGGTGGGGAATGCGGTTATGGGCATAACGGTAATTGCACAGATGAAACATTTTGCACTGAGGTCCCAAGGGATGGTTGGGCGAGTGGGCATAATTCACGGGACATTTTTGCTATTTCTAGCCTTGCGTGGGACTTATGTGTCATTTTCCCTATATGTGGAAGAGAGAGGATGTGTGATGAGGAGAAATTGTGAGTGATGCAATAAATACAATTATATAATTTTTTTATGGATAATACAATGATATTAATGAGTAGCTAAATGGGAGCAAAGTACGAATTTAACAAAGAAAATTTGAGACATCCACTCTCTTATAAATAGTGACAAGCTATATGTGGTAGTTGTTCTTAAAAAAGGAATGAAGGGTGTTTTTGTTAAATAATCAATGTTGGTTTAGTTAATGTCATTGACATTTTCACATCATTTTGGAACATTTCATATATAATTTTACACCATTTTTATTGGCATATTTGCTAAATGGTCAACATTGACTGATTTAAATGGTTATGACCTTTTTGTACCATTTCAGAACCTTCATATGTACTTTTATCCTAAAAAAATTTTATGGTGTCAGATACAAGTGGAGTACTTCAACTGAAAATGTTGATGCCACAGTTTTGAATACTAACCAGATATTATTTTAATCAACTTGTTTTTTAAAAAAAAAAATCAAACTGAAGTTAGTATTTAAGAATGTTTTGTGAGTAATTAAATTTGCAATGTGGACATTTTCTGTTCATGAAACAAAAGTGTTAAGGGTTAGGAAAAACACTTTATTCAATTAAGGGATCATTATGAAACTTTATGTAAAATTAGATTATGTCAGTACATTTTTGCTACGTTTTAACTTTTAAGAACAGAAAAATAATTCCAGATGCTAGTAGTGCCAATTGGAAAATTAAAAACAAAAAAATTACAAACACAGAGAGAGAATTGGCAATCGTTCATATTTTAATGCACTTGATAATAACTTTATTTAAGCAACATATCGATGTTGGTCTTAGTGGGAGGAGCTTTAGCCATTTGAATACACAATTTCAAATTTGAATTTATGTGAATGTAAAAAAAAAAAAACTTTGGTAATTTTACCCCAAACTTGACAGTGATACAATCTACCCGAGTTAGATAGTATTATAAAAACCTATTGAATTTTAGAAATTTTTGGTTCTGTCTTCTACTTTATATTAATATTTTAAAAAAGTATCAATTTTTGGGATCTACTTCCGTAAGATATTTAGCAATAATTTTGGTTCTAGGAAAGATTATTTTATTTTTAAAAGATCCGTTGTTTTTTTTTTTTTTTTGAGATTTGAACCTCTTGATATTAACATTTTCTCATGGAAGAGACAAAATCATAGGAATCTCATGTGTTCCCATTGATGCGATGAAGCAGCGCACGTTTTTTTTCCCTCTTTTTGCAAGCAGCAGCCCATATTTTAATTGCGACTGCTTCTGTCTTTTCATGCCGACAACTTCTTAATTAAGTGTCTTTAGTTTTTTTTTTTATGTTTTTAGACAATAATTATAAGAAGAAATACTCATTTAATCTTATTTCTAATTTTATCATTCATTTTATTATTATATAGACTTTGTTCTTTCAAGATAAATTGTATATTAATAAATAGAGGCAAAGTTAAAAAATTATTAAATTTAAAGACATAATTGATAAAATCTAAGATTTTTTTGGAGTTTCAGTAAAACATACTAGAAGTGATTTATAAATATAACAAGATGATGCATAATTTGATTTAATAAGTAACAAAAGGCAACCATGTAATATATTTCATTTCAATTGCTGCTATTATCAAGAGCTTAACAAATTTTTTTTTCTGACAAGTTTTTCTTATGATTGGTTTTTTTCAGTCTAACGTGAATGAGTTTTTTATGTCTTATGAATTGTATATTAAAGCAAACCAAAGCAACTAATTAACTATTGAGAATGGAGGCCAAAGATAAGGCATTTTCTAATAGTCAAGTTTAACTTTTTTTTTTGTAAAAATTCTTAATATCGGCCGAGTGTATAAAAAATGAAAAGGAAAATTATTTTTTAGCATCAAAACTACAATTTGTATCTGAGTATTCCATACTCTGATGAGTACAATGATACTGACTGTACTAATCGTGAAGTTCAAATTTATATAGCTCGTAAATACAATTTCAACAGTTAAAATTTAAAATTTTCATTTAATACTTTTTAAATAATAAATCATTTTTTAAAAAAATAACATTAAAAATATTATTTTGTACAAATTAAAATAATTTATTTAAAAATAAAAGTAATTTTCGGTGCTCATCACCTTTAAAACAAATATTATTTTATACACATTAAAATAATAAAAGTAATGTGAACAAAAATCACTTCCGTCTTTGATAGCCTTCTTTTGCTTTTGATTTTATTATGTCAAGATTTTACTTTGTTTTATTTTACGGAAAAGACTAATTTGTTTTGTGGTAATTATTTAAGTGACATACAAGCTCTTAAAAAAATAAGTTATTTTTTGCAAGTTCTCTAAAAGAATAAGTTTAATTGATTTGCACAGCACACATATTGTCAATACTTGTTATCCGTTTTTGATGAAATGTTAATACCTGTCATGTAATTCTTTTAAATAAAATTCATTTATAATAAAATGTTGCTGCAACTTTTTCAATAGTGTATAGCATATTTTTAACTAAGGAAAATTAATCTTTTGGTCCATCAACTTTTGATCTGGTTGTAATTTAATTCCTGAACTTTGACTCGGTGTAACTCAGTCCCTGTAATTTTGACTTGGTTGTAATTCAATTTCTAAATTTTGACTCACTACAGCTCAGTCCATATAGTTTTAACTATATATATAATAAAAAGCCAGTGACTAAATTATAAAATAGTTAAAACTATAAGGATCGAGTTGCATTGAATTAAAGTTCAGGGACTGAGTTATAACGTGTATCCTATCTTTAGTTGCTGCAACTTTTTTAATAGTATATGACATATTTTTAACTGTACTTGAAACCAATCATATTTACAGAGTAAAACAAATGTTTCATAGAGTTTAAGAAGAGTACACATGTTGGAAATGAGTTGTACCCGTTTAAGGATTAGGGACCCTTGGCCTTGGGCAATAAATCTCGCAATAAGGAATTTTTCAACAATTTTTCTAAGGTTAAAACAATTAAAAATAGAAAGGACAATAAGTAGCTCAAATATCATGATTTCAATTTCATTAATCATAGGTGATCTTATACCATACGAAATAAACATGTAAGAAGCGTCAAAATCTATTGATTTTTTTAATCGGGTAAGGAAGTATTTGTGAACTTGCATGCATGACATTCACATTTAAAGGTTGTGCAATGTATCCATCTCCGGATAGCCATATCAATAATAACGGCGCTCAATGATTCCAGTTTCAAAATCATTACATATACATCAATATCATCAATCAACATTTTCACGGGATAATATAATCTGTACGCACGAATATTGATTATTTAGATAAAGACAAACATTCTTTATGTCAAAAAAAAAAAAAAAAGTTGAGGTGTATCTTTTTCATAACTTTTTTTTTCCTAGTAATAATTCTTTTTTTATGAGACTTCAATTGATTTCACTCGCTAATAATTAACTTGATATGCTTACTCTTGAATTGGGATTTGGTTTCTCTACTTCACCCAGCTGCTATTTACTATTTAGTGCTATGCTGTTTTTACACCAGCAAATCTAGACCGTATCTGCATGGTTCAGACTTATTGTTCATTGATGGTCCAATTTTTTTTTTTTTATTTTACTTTATCTTATTTTTTTTCATGAATCATTGATTTTTTTTTTAAAAAAACATATCATGTTAACTAATTTAATTAACATTCTTAATTGAATTAAATTAGGTGAATGGGCCTACATTTAGGACCGGAGGAATAATCAATGGCATGTTTGTTTACATTTTAAAAAGTTTTTTTTTCTATGTATTCATAAAAAATATATGCGTTCAATATTCACCTTTCTCTACGCATATATCAATATTATTTTAATCCAATTTTTTTTAAAAAAATCTAACTTAACTTAGTATTTAAGAAAGTTTTGTGAGTAATTAAATTTGTAATGTGGACATTTTCTGTTGATGAAACAAAGTGTTAAGGGTGAGGAAAAACACTTAATTCAATTAAGGGATCATAATGAAATTTTTGTAAAATTAGATTATGTCAGTGCATTTTTGCTATGTTTTACCTTTTAAGAAAAAAATTTAATTTATATTGTTATTCACAAAATAAACAGAAAAATAATTCCTGATGCTAGTAGTGCCTTTATTTTTAGATATATACAAACTGTGTAAGATAAAAAGAAAAAAAAAATACCAGCCTCGTCCCTTTTCAACATTACTATGTATTATCTGAAGGCGGGCATATACTTATAAAAACTAATTGGAAAATTTAAAAAAAAAATTATACACACACGCACACACAAAATTGGCACCCGATTCATATTTATAATAACTTTATAATAACTATTAACATCTGGGATCACATGTCATTTTAGTGCATTTTCCTTATATTTTTATGCATTTTTAGTACTATTATACATGATTTGAACATTCAAAGTTAGGAAATGCACATGAAGTTTGTGATTGCCAATTATTGCTTAATTATACATATTTTGGATCTTATTCTTGTTCATTAAGAGCTTATAGATTTTATTATATTGTAAGATATATTTTGGTAGAAGAAGGATTTAGAGACCAAAGCTGTTCAAAAATACATTTGGAAAATCAATGAGGAAGAAATGGAGGTTAATTTATAGGTAGAATGCATTCACTCAAGGTGGATTAGCTTAATTTCCAGGAGCAAAATGAGCTACGACGCACTTATCTTGGATGCAGCGCACTTTTATCCAGAGGCAAACTCCACTACAGCTCAAAACAGTTCCACCGCGGCTCAGTTTTGACAGCAAAACACACAACATCAGTAATACGCAAAAAATTGGATTTTTAAGGCAAAAACCTGAGAGAGCCCGACATTCTGGACATTTGGGGAGCATTTGGGAGTATTTTGCTATGCTAGGGCTTGCTTCTTGGTGGAGATTGAGCTAGAGTTTGAAGATTTGAAGAGATTTGAGCTTCTTTTCTTGGTTTTTCCTCTCCATCTTTCCTTCTCTACTCTTGATTCAATATTTGGGCTGATATATACGTATTTTCTCATGGGTTTGTTGAACATGAGTGGCTAAATACTTTTCTCTAGAATTATTTTGAACCCTTGTATGGATTAACACTAGATTTCTCCTCTCTTTTTGTGATTAATGATATATATGTGTTCATTTTACTCTTCTCTTAATGCCTCTTGTTGATTGGCGACCAATAAGTTGTTGGGTTCACTTGATTGATATTTGAGAGGACTAGATTGATTGTAGAACTTGGGTAAGATTGTGCAAGAACTTGAAGTTTGCATGATGAATGGATGGATGGTTTTGTTGGTAGGATAGAGATATACTTGCCAAGCTTGCATAGTCAAATTAGGATTGAACCTTGAAAATTGTGTTTTATTAATTGTAACAAGAGATTGAGCAATTAATGAAATTAAACACTTGTTTTTGACTTGATTGAGCTTTTACAAGTACTCTTTGAATCCTAGACTAGCACATTTTTCATTGAAAGCATCTTTGAGATGAGGTTAATTGAATGTTATGAAATACAAAGGGGATGAATAATCCTAAATCCCATCTTATCCTTGAAGTCCATGAATCACTTGTTTATGTTTTTTTTTATGTTTAGAAATAGTTTTCATCCACTCTTGATATTTGTATCACTTAAATTAGACGAAAGTGTCATAATCATTGGTTATCCGGGTTTTGGAACCAAATCCTCGTAGAAATGATACTCTACTGATCACTTCATTACTTGGCATGACCCGTGCATTTGCAGTGCGAACAATAACTTTATTGAAGCAATAGACGTTGGTCTTAGTGGGAGGAGATTTAGCTATTTAAATAGGTAATTTCGAATTCGAATTAATGTGAATGAAAAAAAAAGAAAAAGAAAACTTTTTTGGTAATTTTAGCCCAAACCCGAGAGTGATCCAATCTATTGAGTTAGATCTTCATATAAAAACCTATTGAATTTTAGAAATTTTTGGTTGTCTTCTACTTTATCTTAATATTTAAAAAGTATCAATTTTTGTGATCTACTTCGGTAAGATATTTAGCAATAATTTTGGTTCAAGGAAAGATTATTTCATTTTAAAAAATCCGTTAATTTTTTTTTTTTTTTGTTTTGGAGATTTCAACCTCTTGATATTAACATTTTCACATGGAAGAGACAAAATCGTAGGAATCTCATGTGTTCCCATTGGTATGTTGAAGCAGCTCATCACGTTTTTTTTTTTTCTGCAAGAAGCAGCCCATGCTTTAATTGCGCCTTCTTCTGTCTTTTCGTGCCGAGTTAAATTCAACTTCTTAATTAAATGTTACGAAGAAATCTCTTCTAATCTTATTTATAATTTTATCATTCATTTATTATTATGTAGGTTTTGTTTTCTTAATATAAAATGTATATTAAATAGATGTAAAATTGAAAAGTTATTAAATTTAAAAGCAGAGTTAATAAAATATTCTTTTTTATTTTCAGTCAAATATGTTAGAAGTGATTTATAAATAGAATAAAATGTACCTATGTAGTATAACGTTATTTAGCCATGATGCGAGTGAGAGCCTAGAATCTATGGATCCTATAACTTGTTATAATGACAATTATATATTTTCATAATTACAGAGGATGCAACCTAGCTTCAGAGTTGTCGGCCAGATTAAAAAAGAAGGGAAGGAAAACAAAGGAAAACTTGGATATATATTACTAACAATAACATATTTTACACGGACATATTTTACTTTAACATTGTTAACTTTTATTTGAAGTCCTAAACCAACGTACCACTATCCACCACAAGGAATTATGCTTGACTTAAAGCGCTTGTCCCATGATTTTTAAGTTTAAGGGCATTTGGATTATATTTCACTGAAAGTTAACCGTATGTGGTGGACCGTTCCCTTGTTTTAGGACTTTAAGTACATTCTTAACTCATAAAAAATATTGAAGCGTGGAAAATGCGAAGAGTAATTAACAAAGATTATTATTTATTATATTTAATTAGATAAATATGTCAACCATTCTAGCATTCTTATATATTATGTAACAAAGTGTTAACCCAAGGACAATATATTTCAGCAAACTTTCTCCGCTGACCATAAATTGGAATATAAAGCATTAATAAATAATGATAGTGTCAGGAAAAGAAAAGAGAAACAAATGAGGAAACAAAGAGAAAGAAATAGGTGTTGATGTGAAGGGAGTAAGCTAAGATCTCAGCTCTCTCTCTTAATAACAATTGGCCATTCAAATTTGTTAGTTTCACGGTACCAAAACCTAATTCGGTTTGGTTGTTATGACCAGTGAACCGATCTCCTAAGTGATCCAATCAAGTGTTTTTGATGGGCTGGCTAGGTTAGATTTTATATTTTTGTCTCTCTTTAAGGAGAGTGAAAATAACATCATTTTAAGTTAAAGACATGGTATATAATAAAAGCAAGTTTATGTTTGACTATTTTTAGTTTATGTCAAATTTACACTTTGGTAACTCTTTTTTGTTTGATTATCTATGGTTTATGCAAAAATCTTCCATTTGAATGTGAATTAATCCCTTTTTGAATTAAATTTTACTCTTTCCAGAATTATATATAAATATTTTTATGTTCTCAGTGAATTATATTTTCATTAAAGCCCTATCATATGGACTTTTGACTTGACCAATTTAATAACCGATCCCGTTTTTAGGACCATGATTATTGGGCTAACCATGCGGTTACTAATTAAGAGCAAGTCCTATAAAAGAAATTTATTTCGTATGAACTACTTAGGAAAAATCATCATCCTAAACTTTTTGCATCAGAGTATAGTGTATCATCATGCCATTCTACACTATTTTGTCAATTTCTATATCTACAATTGAATTTCATCT
>QFDD01004817.1:0-11947 GCA_006871305.1 Vachellia collinsii | reverse complement strand
CTTCTTCAACAAAGTTTTTGCCGTCAACGTGTACGGATGCTTCCTGGTGGCAAAGCACGCGGCTAGGGTTATGATTCCGGCGAAGAATAAAGGGAGCATCATCTTCACGTCAAGTATAGCATCGGTCTGCCACGTCGGCTTGCCGCATGAGTACGTGGCGTCGAAGTACGCGGTGGTCGGACTGACGAAGAACCTCAGCGTTGAGCTGGGCGAGCACGGCATAAGAGTGAACTGCGTATCGCCCTACGACGTGGCGTCGCCGATGATGGTGAACAGCATGAGGATGGAGAAGGAGGACGTAGAGAAGGTATATTCAGAAGAAGCAGGGAATCTCAAGGGGGCGATTCTGAAAGATGAGGATGTTGCAGAAGCAACCATGTATCTGGGAAGTGATGAATCGAAGTATGTGAGTGGACTTAACTTGGTGATCGACGGAGGTTTTAGCCTCACAAATGCGTCTGCCAGTCGGGCTGTGATGAACCATTTCAAAACCATGAATTCTTGTTGAAGTGTTTTGAAGGTTAGATAGAGAAGAAGAATCTTCGAGATTATATTAAGTATGAACTAGCTCGTTATATTCGCATATACATACATACATACATACATACATACATACATACATACATACATACATACATACATACATACATACATACATACATACATACATACATACATACATACATACATACATACATAGATATATATATATATATATAAAAGGGGTATCTAAATAAGACCATTAAGGCATGTCTGATCTGTACTAAGTAAGCAAAGCAAGCGCACATATAATATTTTATTGCATGTTATTTGTTTTTAAGTTATATCATTAAATTTTTCAAGTGAATATCCATTTTTACTTTTTATTTATCATGTATTGACTTTATTTCTCAATAAAGATAAAAGTGAAAAGTTATTGAAATTTTCGTATTAAACAACTATCCTATATTGTGGATCACATATCTCATAAATTTGTTTCAATTATTTCTCTATTTCAATAATATATTATAATATATATTAATTATGGAAAAAGAGAATTACATAGGAGAAATTTATGGGATATGAATCCACAATAGGGAGCATTTGAAATATTTTATTGGGCAGAGTATAGATGACATATCACTTTGAAAGTATATATATAAGTATTCCTTTGACTTAATAACTAATGTCTCTCCTTTCTTGATCTTTGGTAGTGTTATTTGTACGCTTTGCCTTCATATCTCAAACGTATAGAATTAGATAATGTTATTTGTTCGTCTATCATATTTAAACTAAGCTTTTGAATTCTTCTCCCGTAGCATTCATGAATATATTAAATTATCTATGAGTCACTGTTCGTAAGTCTTCATCACATAAATTTTCGTGTAACATCTTCAACGGTAGCTTGAAATTTATGGTTTATAGGCAAAACCTAACTTTGATACCAAATGATACAAATGAACCTCGTAAATTAAGGAATTGATTATCTAAAGCTTTAGAGGAAATTGTTTCTAGATCTTTAGTTATAAAAAGCTTCACAAAAATTTATTAGACTTTTGCAATCCAACAGTATTATATCATGAATACTCAACACAAGTTAACACTTGTTAAAGAAAACTTCTTAATTCATCAATTCTCTGAATACTTGAATATAACTGGGTCTATAAATAAGAAAATTTATTAATCCTGATATGATTCAAAATATTTAAAAAAACAATATCCTGAATATTATAAAGATAATATCCCCAATAAATTTTATAAGATAATATTATCTAATAGATATTAAAAGGATTAATTCAAAAAATTATACTAAATGTAAAAACTAAATTAATAAATGAAACATAAAATATATAAAATAAAAACTATTAATCTTCATCATAGAATATTCTTACTAAGTAAACTTTATAATTTTTTTTTGCCAGAAGTGAACTTTTATAATTAATTTGCATGAAATAATTAAAAATATATAGTGCAATGGGCGTATATAGTTTCTTATCATATTAATACCCAACTTAAGTCACTTAATTAGTTAAACGGGTAAATTAGTGAACTAGTCCTTTAGTTGGTCCTATCAAAAGTTTTGAACAGATTAATTGAGTGAAACTTTATATTTTCCTATTTATTAGCATGAAACGATGCAAGAATTTAAAAAAAAAAAATACTTTGATTTCATATAATTCATATACATAGGAACATTCTATTTACTTGTGAATTAATATTTTAATTTAAATATTACTTTTTGTAAGGTTATATATATATATGTGAGTATTTTTATATATATTAATTAGCTTATAACTGGGTTAATTTCAATTCAACAATTCACTCAGCTTAAACCCCTATCTCAACCAATTCTAGGATGAATCAAATGTTTAGCATCGGTAACATATTAATAAAATAATAAAATATATTCTTTTGGGCCTAGAGGTGCTACAATTCCTAGTCCAAAACTTCTACTGGGCTTGTTGCCCGGCCCAATGAAACGCATGAATTAATATATAAAATGTTATAAGACACTACATATAATCCAAATGGGTCAACCCATCCACAAGTAATTTTCAACAAGGCTAGCACATCTCCACCTGGCGTAACCAAGTGTTCTTCATGGGTATTGGGTAAAGAACCTCAATGTGTGCATTGAAACACATTCAGATCTGGGAAAAGGAAGCAGTCTGTTTAGCTTTGGAGGTCCATTTTCTAAAGATCGGCCTGTTTGTTAGTAGGCTTGGGCCAGCCTGAGCATTTCGAGCCCATTTAACAAAAAACTGTCTTTTTTTTTCATCTTTCTAAATAATTTAAGTTAAAATAATGAAATTATAATTTAATATATAAAAATTTCAAAATGATGAAATTTTTTATCTTTTTCTTTTTTTCAAAAATAGAATAAAAAATTGTTTGTCTTGAGACAGAATCCTTCATCAAAAAGAGATTCTGCATTTTTATTATTCAATACGTGTGTGTTATTTGCTTTTTTTTTTTTAATAGTTTACATGGTATTTGAACTTCCTCAGATACAATTTGGAGAATTAAGAACTATTTATTTCTCTTACATCAATAAAAAAAATGATTCTATCAATGTTATATAAAGGAAAATTTACTTGGAAGGCAATTAAGAACCAAATTATATGTTCCTAAAAATTGAGTAATTTTTTTTAACGATTCAATCATAAGTACTTAACAATGTAAGTAACACTTTTCGTAAATATGTTTGAAAAGCAAAAGGACTCAAGCAAATAAAGAACACTTGTCTTTATACATAATGAAAAATGCAAGTTATAATGTATGAAAAAAAATCACTAAAAAATAAATCAAAGAGTTCAAAATTATTAAGGTTCGACTCCTTCTGAAAGCCTTAAATCACAAACCCGATCGTCGTGGCTCTAAACACATTAAGGGCAATTTTGTCCTTATCCCCTCACCTTTGTTTACTATGAATAAGCATGTTTGACAACCACTTATAAGAAGTGCTTTAACACAAATCGAGACAAAACTCTCTCACATACTCATTTCGGATTGTGTAAAATCATTTTTCAAAAGCTGTTCCCAAACATACCCAAATATCAGGAAATAAGGTCTCATGAGGCAATAAATTTGGAAAATGGAGATTTTTTTACAATTTTCTTTTTTTCCAATGAAACATGATGAGACACGCCTTTTTTTTTTTTTATTCTTCCTTTTTTAATCCACATAGGAAAAATCATGTGACGTACATGACTTTCTATCAACAAAAATGAAAAACAAAAGAGAAACGTACCATATTTTAACTTTGATTTAAATTCAAATAAGAAGGAATATGCTGAAGCATCGCTTTGAGGGGCGGACCACGTAAAGCCGCACTCTCTGGCACGTCACCACGACCCCTCAGCAATCGGTTAGATCAGTGCGTGATGATCACCTCTCACGAGAGAGCGTGTGAAGAATCCTGGCTGCTCGCTCCTATGTCAAAAGCTCACAGGCAGAGAGAGAGGGAGTAGCGTACGAATGACTCGAACCCGCGAAGCGAAGCTTTTCTATTTCATTCCTTCACAATCTCTTAACTTTCGTCGAGACAAGCAAAGTATTTCGTTGGATCAGATTAGCACCTTCTTGCTTCTTCTTCATCTCCTTTCGCGCTTAGAACTCATACCCCTTGATTCCATCGCCTTACCCTTTGATTTGTGCGAGGTAATTTTCTTCCCTCGATATTTTGCTTCATGTTCGCGTAAATTTCCTTTCTTTTTTTTTTTCGTATGAATTGATTTATAATTGCCTGGGACGACCATTTTCCGTGCCCTGTTACTCTGCTTGTTTGCATTCTCATGTTTCGCTTGCCTTTTGATGAATGCAGCATAAGGGCTTACTCTTTAATTCATATGTAATATCGTACAGTGTTTTCCTCCAAAATTTGAACTTTTTTAACCTATTGGTTAGGTTTTTGTTTATCTGATTCCTATTGAGGAAGCTTGAATTACTTGAATGGGAAATTGGGCTGTGCTTTAGCTCTCAGTTTTTGCTCTTCTCTCATTTCATGGGTTTCTCGGCATTCTAGTACAGCACCTTTGTTTTGTTAATTTTTTTTTTGTCCGGCAAATTTTTGCTGTCTAAAGGCTTTATTTTTCAATTTTGTAATTAACTATTGGGATATGATTGGATCTGAGATATCAGATATCTGAAGTTAGGGACATGTGCCTCTTATCCTTGCTCCATGTTCCGGTTATTATTTTATCCATCACACTTGCTGTCTTTGTTTGCCACTCTTACTTCTGGACACGTGGTTCCTTTTTGGGCATTACTTCAATTTTTCCTTTGGTTGTTAAATTTATCAATTCCCCAATCCCTTTGGTTTTTTGAGCTGATCTGTTGGACTCATACTCTGGAATTACGAGACTGGTGAGTTTTTCCTCCTTGATACGAATTTATGCGTAAAAGTTGCGCCTTTTTTACTTCCATTCTCAACAAAATTGAAGTTGAAGTGAAAGTGTGAAACACATGTTGGGAGCACAATTGGGCTACTTATGGTACCTTTTTTTTTTTTTGAAAAAAAAGACATGTTTGTATAAAGTGCTCATTCCATCAATCCACCTTTATGTTCATGATTTTAATTTATGAGCCCATTATCTTGTGCAAAGATGGATGTTGGATCATGTTGGCCTGTGCTCTTTAGTGTAATGATAGCATTTGCTATGTAATTTTATATTTCTATTTTCAACAAGTTTACTTTCTTTTCTCCTAATCTTTTTCTGCACCATCCTGCTTACAAATTTATTAAAATTTTGAAGCTTGCCATGGTGATCTTTGTTAATGTGGATAATTTGCCCTGTTGATGTAAGAATTATAGATGTTTCATCTCATCTCTTAAAGCTTTGTTTAGACGGTTGCAGATTTGTAAAAAGAAAAACAATTTTTATAGAGAAGACACTGCACCTCTTATGATGTTAAACTTTTTTCTACCCTTGTTTTATGGAATTTTGGTTATTGCACAAGAAATTTAAAAACCATTGGTTTGGGAACACGTGTGGGACGATTTTATCACTTAGGATGTACACGATACCTTTCCAGAGATTTTCCATTTTTCTTCTCTCTTTCTTTTGTTTCTTCTATGAAGTTATTGCTTGAAGTAGGGGTGTGCATGGACCGGACCGGACCGAGTTGAAGCCCAACCTAACGTCTGGTAGAGACCTTGAGCTAGCCAATGCAACTGAGGTCCGATCCGGTCCAACCTTAGCCTGAGGTCGGGTTGGACTAGACTTGGTCCAGTGGACTATTTGGACCAGTTCAAATGGTCCAAAATCCCTCTTTTTTTAAAAAAATAGAAATTCTATGTTTTTTTTCCAAGTAAGTTTTATCCTTTCTAGATTTCAACCTAAAATTTCTTATCCTCATAGTTCACACGATCAATTTCTTATCCTCTCTTTTAGCTTCCTCTTCGCCATTGTCTTTATCCCTTTCTCCTCCTTCACCTTACCATCACCTAGAATCTAGTTTAAGCTATCCACACACTTGCTGCTGCAGAATATAGCTTAAGCATCATCAAGAAACAGCTATGAACAAGACAGCAAGCGGCGTCGATGGAGCTGGCTTTATCTTCCAGAACGACCTGTGGCGGTTGCGAGTGTTGACGAGAGAGTGAACGACATTGATGAAGTTGGGGCTTGAGTGGCGGCAATCACTGGGTTAAGGTGAGCTGAGATGCGTCGATGGAGCTGGGGCAGTGGCGAGAGAGCAGAGAGAATAGAAAGAAGAGATGAGGCGGCAACATGTTAAGGTTGAGAAGATGGCACTTCAGATATGAGAGATTGAGATTGAGATTAAGGTGAGCCAAGGTGAGTGAAAGAGTAGAGATGAGATTGAGATTTGACAGGGGAGGGCAATATGAGAGAGACAGAGAGAAGCTATTTAAAAATAAAATAAAATTTGAGAGGTTATTTTTTCGGGCCAGATTGGACTAGACCACTTGGTCTGACTGCTCAGTCCCCTGTCCAGTTTAGCCTGAGGAGACCAATCCGGTCTGGTCCAGTCTGTTTTGTCTTTGGGCCAGCAGCTTCTTCATTAGACTGGGTCAGGTTGGACTACCGGCCCTAGCTTGAAGTATTTTAACACATCTGAACAACAGCAGTTCCTGATTACTGAATGCTAATGATCCTAATATCTGTTCTTGTTTAGTGGAGCAGATCTACTAGTAGTTAGCCTGTTAACCTGAGCTTCTAAATGTCAACTACTTTTTGATGCTTCGAACTAAATGAAGGGTGAAAAAGCTGACTTATGATCCCATCTAGTTACCTGACCAGGCCTTTGTTGGGCATCTTGCTAACCTACTGCATATGTACAAATGGTGTTACATTCTTGTACAAGTTTACTGATAATGCTACACGTGTTTTCAAACAATTGTTAATCTCTTGGAGCTATTTATGTTTCATCCACCTTGTTTAATAAGGGATGATCATCCCTTTATGGCTTTACATCTTCATCAAACAAAGATGCTTTAATGGGGATTTGACTATGACTCTCTATCAGGCGTCAATTGATAGTATCTGAGATTTGTTTATTAGTTTTTAATTTCTTGTTTTTTAAGTTGGATAGGTTTTGATGAAGTGGCTTTTTTTTCTTAATATAGCTCTGTTCATTTGATAATCATCGGATGGGGAAATGCTCCCTGGCTTGTAATTGACAAACAATATTTGATTGTAAATCATAGGATCATGGTTTTTTTGGGGAGAGATTTTCTTTTAAGGGTAGTGGAATTAGAGAAACAACCATTATTATTGTTGCAGCACTTTTTTGTTTAACATTGCATTTGAGATTGTACTATATAATTAAGTTTACTTGACGTCCGCTGATTCCTTTTATGATTTGTATGAAAAAACAGACAAGCATTATTATGCCAACCTGTAAGTCTTATAAATCAGCATGACTTGCTAAAATTTTGTGATTTACAGGTTTAGTTGGAATTTGGAAATGGCAAAAGGAAGCAGGGGACGACGTACTTCCCGTCAGTTCAGGCTTACTCCATACCCTCTTCCTGTCTGTAAAAGAGATATCTGCGAGAATTTGTGCCCAAAGAAATGCTCAAAGGTGTTGGATAAGAAAGAATGGGAAGATGTGACATGTTCTGTGTGCATGGAGTTCCCACACAATGCTGTTCTTCTCCTTTGCTCCTCTCATGACAAAGGTTGTCGTCCCTATATGTGCGGCACTAGCTTTCGTCATTCCAACTGCCTTGATCAGTACAAGAAGGCTTACACAAAATCTGTCTCGACTATTAATGGACAGGCAGTTCAAGGTTCTATCAGTAATCCGAGCCTATTACCCGATTCAAACTTGCCACATGAGAAGGATGAAGTCACGGTGCTGGCATGTCCCCTGTGTAGAGGTCAGGTCAAAGGTTGGACAGTTGTCAAACCTGCAAGGGAGTATCTAAATGCCAAGAAGAGAGGCTGCATGCAGGATAGCTGCTCGTATATTGGGAACTACAAGGAATTGAAAAAGCATGTGAGGACAGAGCATCCCTCAGGATGTCCACGAGATGTGGATCCTGCGCATGAACAGAAATGGAAATGGCTTGAGTGGGAACGTGAGCGGGAAGATGTTATCAGCACGATAACATCGGCCATGCCTGGGGCAATGGTTTTTGGAGACTATGTGATTGAAGGAAATCATCGAGATTTGGGTGAAGAC
Source organism: Vachellia collinsii (assembly GCA_006871305.1). Classification (NCBI taxonomy): domain Eukaryota; kingdom Viridiplantae; phylum Streptophyta; class Magnoliopsida; order Fabales; family Fabaceae; genus Vachellia; species Vachellia collinsii. Next base: position 3,817 of record QFDD01004817.1, on the reverse strand, counting down.
GAAGAGGAGGAGGGGACTCTTGATGGAGATGGTGCAGAAGGCAATGGAAGATTTCAAATGAACATAGAGGCTATGAATTTCTTTCTCCTATTGCACGCTGTTCGACAAGGGAACGATCTTAATAGGCGGCTAAGGCCTGAGCCGGAGCTGTCTTCCCATCGAGTATCAGGTCAAAACGGTGCCCGCCATACAAGTCCTGTTGGCAGGTTGGATTTCTCAGATCATGATGACGATAACGAAAGATACAGTGAAGGTGATGAAGATGGTATATCCCTAGTTAGCCGTCTACATCGCCATGGCAATGGTAGAGTTCTGCTAAGTCGCTCAGCTAGGAGGCGTAGACGTAGAACACACAGCAGTCCGTAGTAGATAACAATATCATGCTGGAAGCAGGTGGGAGAAGCACAAGTTCGTTAGTGATTTGTAGGTTAAAAAACTTAAGCCACATAAACTGGGTTGACTTAATACCCAGTTGCACTGATTTTTTCCAGGATATAGGAAAATCAAAAGGTGGGCAATTTATTTCACTGTTGTAATTTCTTTCACATGTAAATTCAACCTTCCTCCTATCATTATTGCACATTTCATTGTGAAATTTGCTTGTGTAAGTTTGAAATTATGAAATTTCTAACATCGCCTTGTAATGGTTGGACGCTTCTGAAAGTTCAAATAAAAATTAGGAGGCATGTATTTTTTTACAATGCGGACAAACCGTAGAGTTCAGATATTGCCTAGTTTATGGTTTTCTTCCTCTGACACAATACACAGTAACAATAATTACCTAAATACTACACTTTTAAAAATATTTATTCATATACTACAGTTAAACTTGTTCTTTACATGAACGAGTTAAAATTTGTATTGAATTTGTTTACCTGAAGAATGAGTTCAGTGTCATGCGCATACATTTATTTTTTTCTGAGAGACTAATTTAAAGATTTAAAAAATAATAACAATTTATTTTTAAATGAAGGGAGGGATTTAAAAAAAAAAATTTAAGGGATGGGCTGTGATTTAAAAATAAATAAAAAATTCAAAGGGTTGGGGGGGATGTGGGGGTCTTTTGAGGGATAAAATAAAAAAAAATATTATTCTCCAAACTCGTTCACTAGCTGAACGAGTTTTGAGAAAATATACTAAATGAGTTCAATACAATTTTAAATTCGTTCATCCGAAGAAACTGTAGCCTATAGGTGAATATTTTCAACAGTATGGCATTTAGGGAAAAAATTTTACTATTTACGAAATCAGGGTACAAAAACCTCAAATATCTTGCCAATATTAATCTTTAATGGCAGTTGAACAACTTCATAAATCATCCAACAACAGTTAGGTCTAAGACTTGTCAAGTGTGAATTTCCACATGTTGGTGCTTGAAATCAATTAAGTCAGCAATAATCAGCCATACTTGTCAGCTTAATGTAATGCAAAATATCAAAAAACATGTGCAACAATTATACACTGTACATTGTCAAGTCTGCGTCTCTTCAACTCTTAAGGTTACAGCTAAATTGAAAAATGATGCATAACTTACGAATATGACCTCAAATATTCGTGCTCTATGTTACATTTTAAAGAATGGGGTGTGTATGGATTGTATTCTGAAGAAGCTCGAGGAGCATGCTTCTTGACAATGCTGTGGCCTCTGATACTGAATTTGTGAATTCAGGTGAGAGAAAAAAAATCAAAGAATTTACAAGAGCCATTTATGGATGCTATGCTTTGCTATATATAACCGAAGGGGCTAAAGATCCTTCTTCCTCCAGATTCTTGTTGGAACTCCATAACATACTGGGGAGGCCCCAATCAAGAAAGGGAGGGTGCAAGCTTCACGTGCCTGACTCATGAATGAAGCAATTTTGGGTCTGTGATCACAATTACTCTTAAATGTGTCACTTTCACATTCTTCTATGGCTTTCTTTCTAGAAACTTTCTTCTTTGCTTTACCTTTACCCTTCAAGTTCATGGCCTCAAATTCTTCTGATAATGAAGTACATTGCAAACATTCCCCAGAAAAATTTAATCTTTCTTTCAACCAGGCATCAAGCATAGCCTTCCCAAACCGATCTATATCCTTGTCTGTAACCTCCCACAGATTGGCAACTATAGCTGGAGAACCAGCAACAAGGTATGAAAGGGGAATACCTTGTGGGGCGTAGCTCCCATGTAAGGTCATTGAACCGCTGCTGCATCCCATCAAAAGTGTAGCAGCGCATTTATCAAGTTTCTGAATCTCTTGCCTGGAAATGTATTGTGCTCCTGTAAAGCAAAGCCATGTACAGATAGATGAACATTAATATATGTATGGGCCACACTGAATGACTAAGATGAATTATGCTCTAATGTTAAATTTCTTTGAACTTACCACTTCCATGACCAAAATATATAAAAAGGTCATGGCTTTTCAAGGCTGCAGCTAATTCTTCCACAGTGGGTCTGAAACCTGCCCTACCCTGTAAATTAATAAAAAGGAAAATTCAAAGGCTTAATTGTTCAGGGGAATATCTCTAGAATTTCTTCCATAATATTGTTGATTTTTCTTTTGCATGAAACTATCACCAGTCCAGTACATTGCATGTAATCCGGCAGAAACAGTTAACTGGTAATTTACCTCTAGGTTTTGACCTCTAAACCAATCCTCAAATTCAGTTTGAGTGCTAGTGAGATCACCATCTGGGTTCAATAGATAAAAAGCGTCCAATGGATCTATCAAAGGAAAGGACATTGAATTCCCTTCTACTTGCTTGACATGGTTGCTGCTTCTGTTAAGAAGTGCAGAGATGCTGCTAACCGATGGCATGCGATAGACTTCCTGGTTTCTTAGTACAGGCAAACTTTCCCAAGGAAGCATCTGTCATGGTAATAGAACTTGTTATTTATTCAGCATATAAAGGCCGCAGAACAATCAGTCAATAAAAACGCAAGAATGGGTTTTAGCCTATAATATGCATATATAATTTAAAATGCCAGCTTAAATGACATGTTCTCACGGTTAAGTCATCTTTTGCTTAAAAATGAGAATACACTATTTGACTCAGCAGCAGGGTTTGAGAATACATGTACTAACTGATATGCCCAAGCTTAACATAGCACGCAGCCATGCATCAATTCAGATTGATGCATAATACCAAATCAATCAATATAAATTATAATAAAAACTTTTTTGCCTTTGTAATTTCATTCGATTCTTATTTTGCTCCCTAAAATCTAAAAATTTGTAATTGGGTCCTTACAATTTACAATTTTTTAAATTTCTATCTTACTGTTAAAATTCCATCAGATTTTATAATGTAACGTATTAAGTACTGTCTTAACACTTTAAATAAATAAGTAAATATATATATATATATATATTATACAAATGAAGGTAACAATTATAGGTGACAAAGATTAAATCACATGAAAAAAATTGACAAAACTATAATAATATGGACTAAATAAAAAATTATTTCAATTAAAAGGATTTAATCACCATTTTTAAATTATATGGACCAATTTAAAAATTAAGTGAAATTATAAGAATCAAAAGCATATAACAACAACAACAACAAAAAAGTCTTGTCTCACTAGATGGGGTCAGTTATATGTATCACACGACACCATTATGTTGTATCATAGACTAAATCTCTGGATAGATTAATAAGAATCTAAAGCATATTGGAAGCAAAAATTAAGGTTACATTTAAAGGGGGAAAAATAACTTAAAAATCACCCCAGGTACAACTTACCCATAAAATAGATCAAGCACTCAATTCATAAAAATGTCAATGCAAACGCAGGTTAGAAGCCTAAGAATTACTTACTGATCAATTATTCA
>QFDD01004816.1:0-12108 GCA_006871305.1 Vachellia collinsii | reverse complement strand
AGGAGCAGGAAGAAGGTGATGGATGATGGTGGCATCTTTTCGAGCAAACAATCGATTGTCCTGCAGGTGGAAGATTGGATGAGGGAGGAATAGTCTGCAAATGACTATCAATGCAACAAAAAAAAAATCATATAAGGATTCTTGTGTGGAGGAAACTGCGATGGCTGAGGTCTCTGATAAGGAGGATGATTGGTGGAAGGGCGATGGTTGGAAGTCTCGGCTAGAAGTGGAGATGACGACGATGGGCCCGAACATCATTGTCTCTCCGGAGTTTAAATAGAAACTAGCGAAGAAGTGGTCGACGACGTTGATTGTTCAACTATTGGGTCACATGGTAAGGGAGGATCAACTCGGAAGGAAACTTTAGCATTGATGGGGGTACTGTGAACACAATTGAAGTTGGGTCAGGATTCTTCTTAGTGCATTTGTCTAATGAAGAAGACTATGAGTCTACGCTTACTGGTGGGCCATGGTTGTATATGGATCATTACTTGGTTGTGCAACCATGGAAGTCAGAATTCGATCCTGACGCAGGAGAGGTAATGAAGATTGCTGCTTGGGTTAGGATTCCGAAGTTTCTAGTTGATTTTTACGATCTGGGTATTCTGCATGTTGTTGGTAGTCAGATTGGACGTGTCCTTAAGGTGGATAAAAACACTATTCGACAAACTAAAGGTCATTTTGTGAGGATTTTTGTCGAGATAGATCTTGGATCGCCTTTGCTGCTATCATTGAAAATAAATGGCAAAGAGAAGAAAATAGTTTATCAAGGTTTAAATTTGATTTGTTTCTCATGTGGAAGGTACGGCCATAATGTCGATCATTTCCTGTCGAAGGAAAATATATGTTCTTCTAATGCAGCACCACCGAAGATGTCACTAGGTGGGAAGACGAGTGAATCAGGTGCGACGGCGAGCAAGTCTGAACTCACTGAGCTGGGTACAACGTTTAGTGATTGGATGGTGGCGCTGTGGCGACAGCAAGTGCAACGAAGCACTGGTATGGGAGGAATTAATTTTGGTCGAGATGCTAGGCGTGAATTACGTAGTGAGTTTAATCTTAGGGGTTCGAGATTCACAGCACTTAATGATCATAACGGTGAAGAAGGACTTCCAGATTTTTTGCCTCCTAGTGCCAATGATTTAGCTCATGATAGTGGGAATGAGTTAAGTCATGCACGTGCACCTCAAGCAAGGAAGAAAAGGCAAACTGGAATATCAATTGTGCCTAAAAATAAGGTGGGCCAAAAAGTAAGTGTTGCAAGCCCAATGGAGACTTGAAGGTGAAAAATAAGATGAATGGACAAGGCCTAAATACTGAAGGCCCACACGTTAATAACTCCTTGGATGGTGTGGGATCTAGTAATGTTGGGAGGCATCAAGTAGAATTACATACTATGCTTAAATTTAAATCTACAGAGGAATTGTTGTCTACTAGTGAGGGGAGGGAGTTGGCGTTGACCTCTCTTTCAAATGCAAGGGCATCAAATCCAATTGATCCAGGTTTGGGTAAGGATGCTTTGTTAATATCTCATATTAATCCATTAGGTGATGTTGAAAATGTGGATGTGCTTAATGATGATGTTGGTACACCGAGGCTTGGGCCCTAATAGTGCTTCTGTTGTGCTCAATTTTTATAATTATTTGTTTTAATAATTATTATTAGTAATGAAAATCTAGTCAACCCGCCAGCTCGCTAAATTTGGCGGGTTAGGATTGGCATTTTGCCAACCCGTTGGGGGGGGGCCGTTTTAACTCACCCCACCCAACCAACGGGCTGGCCCGCCTAACCCCTTTTTTTTAAATAAAAAAATAATATGTTTTAAAAAATAAAATAATATGATATATGCTTTTTTTTTTACTTTTTTTCATCTCAATATTTTTTTAGAAAGAAAAAAGTAACACTAAATTCTATTTTTTAGGATAAATAACATCTAATACATTTAAAAGTAGCATAACTATTTTATTTTTTTATGTCAACTATTTATAATACTACATTTAAAATTACAATAAAACATTAATACTTATATATTTTTAAATTATAAGAAGATGTAGTGAGATAATATTATTTTTTGGGTTAAAATAAAATAATATTGTATGGTAAAAAAGTTTTAATTATATTATATTATATTTTTTATTAATTTTTTTTGGCGGGTTAGCGGGCCCAGCCTGTTTTTAAGGGGGGCGGGTTCTTTCAACCTGCCCCACCCAACCTGCGGGTTGGCTCACTTTCCCATCCCTAATTATTATGTCTTGGAATTCTCGAGGTGCCGGTGGGACCTCAACTCGTCGATTGATTGGTGATCTTATTAGGAGACACAAGGTGAATTTCTTTGCACTTTTGGAGCCTAGACAAGCTGGTGGTAAGGCTTCATTACTTGCACAGATGTTGGGTTGGTCTAATATGTTTCTAGTTGAAGCAAGAGGCTTTAGTGGTGGTATTTAGTTGTTTTGGGATTCTAAATTCCATTTCTCTGTTATATTGGCTGGGGAGCAATTTATTCATGGCAGGGTGCAAGGAGGAATGTCAATGATTGGTTTCTTACTGTGGTTTATGGAAATCCTAATATAAATTCTTGCCAACAGTTATGGTCAGCTCTTACCGGAATGTGACCATTAGTAGGGAATGGGTGGGTTGTAATTGGTGATTTCAATGCAATTTCATGCCGTTGGAGTAGGAGTTGGCGGGTAACTGCAGGAGTTGATAAACCCTTTAAAGATTGGATTTTTAATAATGAATTGCTTAATATTGGCTTTAGTAGGCCTCGTTTTACTTAGGGTACTAATTCAAGCAAGAGTAGGATTGATAGGGCATTGGTGAATAATGCTTGGATCTATAGTTTCCCTAATGCCTCAGTATCTCATTTGCCTAGGTATATATTCGACAATTGTCCTGTCCTCCTTAGTATGGAGTGGTTGGGAAGTTGTTTTAACAGATAATGACTTTTTCGGTTCTTTGCACCAAGGGTTATGCATGAAGAGTTTCCAGAATTTGTTAAAGCTAGGTGGAATGGAGATGAAGATTGGTGTGGATCCATTAGAAGTTTTACAGAGGATTTGAGAAAGACCTTCAGAAACTTAGCCTATATGAAAGAAAAATTGTATCGTAGGATTGATGGGGTTACATCGAAAATTGCTTCTGTGGTGATGTGATCCAACAGGACGCATCAAATTCAAATGCGCCATTATAAATTCCAAGTGAATCAATTGTAAGAACAAGAGTCAAAAGAATTAAGGAATCATTAAATGGGCTTGTGCAAGAAATTTTAACAAAGCAAGTGGTATTTGTAGCAACAAATCAGAAAAAAGACTCCAAGGACGTCATTAATGTGATTTGAGTTGCAAATGGACATGTATATTATATTTTGGGCTTGGAGGCTTCAAATTAAATGGCTTGGACCATGAGCTATACATAGGAGGATTCATTTGGGCCAAAATAATCACATTTTGGGCCTAAATTGCATATTATCTTTTGTTTATTACTTTTATGTGAAAATTTGTAATTTGAATTAGATAGGATTGGATAGAAGATATTCTTTTGAATATCCTTATCTCTAGATTTTAGAATAGATATCAGTTTTAGATTTGAATTTTATCTTTTTAGATTTTTGATTGAATTTTATTTTTTTAGGATAGTTTCATAATGTAATCTTTATAAATACATTGTACTCATCATTCTTGAGATTAGATCATATTATATTTTGAATTGAGTTTAAAGAATTGCATTCTTGCAACTTCAAACTTGAGAGAGGATTCTTTCTAAGGTTCTTCATTGAACTAACAAACTTATCAAGGCTTGATTGTCCTTGTGACGTCTTCCAACACTTAGGGTCCTTGTTCTTCGTGTTCAAGTGGATCATTAACCTTTGTTTAGCGTTCTTAGGGTGCGTATATTTCATATTGGCTGTGGGTTTTTGGGATCTTTCCCATTGGGTTCGCACCATCTTGGTATCAAAGCTTCAATTCTAAACTCAAGTTTTATCTTTCTATTCTTTCAGTTTAAATTTCATTCTTTATTTCTGTCTTTTCTTGCGTCTGTTCTTTTCAATCATTTTTCAATTTCTTTCCATCTATTCATCCACTTTTACTTTGTATTTTTCAACATTTAATAGGTCTTGTTCATAGATCAAAGTCTCATCTTTCTGCTCGTTTTGGAACCATTTCAATCCAAGATTTCTAGGTCTAGTTTTATCCGTTTCAAATTGAGCACGTTTTCTGGGTTTTTAGGGTTCTGTTTGTGTTCTTGCATTTTTTTTGGGTAGATTTCGTTTATTCTTTATATTTTGAAAGAAAAAAAAAGATTATCTTTGTGTCATTCTTGAACATTTTTTGTGTCATTCCTGACTATCTTGAACAATCTTTTGTTATTCTTGATTTTCTTGAACTCTTTGATATCTAAGAATTTCTAAGTGCTGTGTTGATTCTACAAATTGTGATAGCTTTGATTGAATTGCTTAGTTCTTTAAAGAGCCTCAAGAGGAATTTAAAGAGTGGAAAAAGGCAAGAATGTTATACATCAATTTAAAAGCCAAATTTGAGTGAAAACGAGTTTTGAGTGACATTCTTGAGGGGAACATGTAAGGAATTTGTGAGGAACTTTACTTCACTAACATTTTTTTCTAGTCACAATGTCTAATACAGGTGAAACATCCAGTCGTGGAGAAAATCCTATTAATATAGAGGATAACTTTAGATCAATGCAACAACATTTTGAACGAATGGAAATTGTTCATGGAGAGCTAAAGGATAGGATGGAAAAGCAAGATCAATTGATTGCAAATCTCCAAAGAGATAGGCCAAATCCTAGAAGATATGACAGGCGAAGGGAAGTCCTTATGAATGAATTTGAATCTAAAAGTGATGAAGTTGGTGGCAGTGAGGAAGAGTTTGAAACTAATTATGAAATTGAAAGAAATAGACATAGAGGAGGTAGGTATGGGAGGATACATGGTAGGAATATTCCAAGGGAGAGAAATAGTGTAGATGATGGGAACCTTGGGAGCATCAAGATGAAAATTCCACCTTTCCAAGTATGAGTGATCCTGAAGCTTATTTAGAATGAGAAGAAAATGAGTTTTTATGCAAAAGAGAGAGAAGTGAAAAGTACCTTTGGGGCTGATACACAATTGCTTCTCCTTGTTTACAAGGAAGCCTTTTTAAACACTAACAACATAAACACTGCTTTTTCTAGTGCTGTTAGTTGTTTATTGCAGGAATTTGATGATGTGTTCCCTGAAGAGATTCCACTAGGCTTCCTACCTATTCGAGGAATTGAACATCAAATTGATTTCATTACCAGAGCAACAATTCCTAATAGGCCAGCCTATAGAAGCATCCCAGAAGAAACAAAAGAGCTTCAAAGGAAAGTGGAAGAGCTCATGGAAAAGAATCCGTTGCAGGTATTCTCAGACTTGTTTCCTCAAGAAGCATTGGGCCATTATTTTCTTCACGTGCTGAAGATTCGAGGACAAATCTCTTTGAGGAGAGAAGGAATGATGTGATCCAACAGGATGCATCAAATTCAAATGCGCCATCTGCTTCTATGGGCCCTACTAAAATATTAGAACAAATAAGAAGTGACCTTTGGGGTGAACTTGAGAAGCTTTTACAGTAGGAAGAGGTTATGTGGGTTCAATACTCAAGAATTCAATAGTACACGCATGGGGATAGAAATAAAAACAAATACTTCCACTTGATTGCAAATGGAAGGCAGTAGTGGAACAAGATAGAGGCTCTTTGTTTGGATTTTGGGGAATGGTCTTATGATGCTAATGAAATTATGAGTATGGGTAGTAGTTTCTTTGAAAATCTTTATACTGAAGTAGATTCATATTCTAGCTCGTTGAAGTTTGAATGTTCATACCTGCTTATTGATAATACTCATTTGCAGATGTTAGGAAGGCAGGTCGAGGAAAGTGAGATTAAATGTGCTCTTTTTGATATGGGACCTTTAAAAGCTCCTAGCCCTAATGGTTTTAATCCTCTTTTTTATCAAAGCCAATGGCAAATAGTTGGGCCTTCTATGATAGCTTTGGCAAAAAGGGTTTTCTCTTATCTGCAATGGGTTAAGCATATTACTGGGACTCAAATTGTTTTAATACCTAAGGTTGATCATCCACAAACAATTCGGGATTTTTGTCCCATCAGTTTATGTAATGTGGTGTATAAAGTTATCACAAAAATTGTTTTTAATAGGTTGAAACATGTTCTGCCTTTGGTGATAGCTCCTAATCAATGCAGTTTTGTGAGGGGTCGTCAGAGCTCAGATAATATTATCTTAGTTCAAGAGATCATTCATTCCATGAGGAATCTCAAGCAGAAGCAGGGCTACATGGCTATTAAAATTGATCTAGAAAAGGCGTATGATCGTGTATGATGGAAGTTCATTTTTGACTGCTTGAAGGAACTTAATATCCCTGACTATCTTTGTGATGTGATTCGGGCTTGTGTCTCGACTCCTCAAATGCAACTTCTTTGGAATGGTGCTATTGCAACAAGGGGATCCCATTTCACCATACTTATTTGTTATTATGATGGAACAACTAGGTCATCTGATTCAAACAACTATGAACGATGGGGATTGGCATCCAGACAAGGTACAACTATATCCCATGTTTTCTTTGCTGATGATCTAATTTTATTTGTAAAAGCATATATGAATCAAGCAGCTGTGATCAAAGCTGTGTTAGATGACTTTTGTGAGATCTTAGGGCAGAAAGTCAATGCACATAAGTCACAGATTTTTTTTCTCAAAGAATTTTAGTTAAGACAAGAGTAGAGTAATTAGTGATTTCTTGCAATTTGCTTCGATTGAGGATTTGGAAAAATACCTTGGCATGCTTATTTTACATGAAAAATTTTCAAAGTCTGCTTACAAATATATTGTAGACAATATGGATGCTTATTCGGCTAGGTGGAAGTCGAATATGTTATCTATGGCAGCAAGGCACACATTGGTTTCCTCAATGGTATTAGCTATGCCTTCTTATGCCATGCAGACAGTACCTCTACCGCTAGGAACCTGTGATGAAATTGATAAGCGTTTTTGAGATTTTATCTAGGGTAGTTGTCATACTAAACGTAGGCCTCATTTATTTTTTGGGAGATGGTGTGTCATAGCAAGGAAGTAGGAGGATTAGGCCTTTGTCAAGCACATTATCAGAATAGAGCTTTCATGACAAAGCTTGGATGGGCTTTAATTGTTAAAAGGGATTTACTTTGGGTTAAATTCTTGCGCGAGAAATATAAAGTAGGCCCTGATCTTATTCCAAAGGTTCAAAAGCATCATCTAGAGTCTAATACCTGGCGAGGCATTAGGAACAATTGGGATGTTGTGGTAGATAGTTTGGCATGGTGCATTAATAATGGTTTGAATACATCTTTTTGGAGAGATGTGTGGGTGCCACATGGTGATAGGTGTAACACCTTCCTTTGCTTACTTCATTTTATATTAGAGAACAATTATGAACCACTCTAAGGCCTTCCAATGCTTAGGATTAACTAACCAAGTGGCATTTTAAAACTTTGCACGAGTTACTGTTCACTTGGTAAATTCTGAAATTTTGGCCAACTTTGGAAATTCATAACTAATTCTAGAAAAATCAAAATTGAGTGGTTTAAGTCTCTAAATGAAGCTTATTAAGTTCCCTACAGGGAAAAAAATATCAATTTGTTCAATCCCTTGACCAATTAATACAGTTTATTACGTGAATAAGCACTGTTCATTTGGTCATTTTCCTTTTTCCAGATTTTTCCTCCAACTTTGGACCATCATAACTTTTTATACAAAACTCCAAATGGAGTAAACTTGAACTCATTTTAAATCTTGTCATGAGTAATACGTTTCTGGAAAATTTCATATCAATTGGATTTCATTTGCTTGGTTTAACTACTACCTCAACTTAATTGTTTGGTAAGGGTGTTGGACCCTTTGTACTACTTTAACTTTCCAAATTTTAAACTTGGTATGCATGCTTCCAATCAACATAACTAACTAGAATTTTTAACATAGTACTTATCATTATCTATGCTGGAAGTGTAGGGGTTTATCTTACAATAGTTCCAACACTTGGCATCAATAACATTCATAAACTTTAAACTCATATGCATGCATATAATGGAATTTTCAAGTGAAGTCTTCCACTTTAGGCCTTCATCTCCTTGATTTACCTTTACTTGAGCCCTGACCTAGAAGGTTAATTTTTTTGGAGAATGAGATTCATGGAATCTCAATAGCAAATATCTCTAACTATTACATCAACATGCATAATTATTAATGTGCAACAATAACAAGCCATGAGACTTAAACATGCATTACTAACCTTAAGGTCATGAATTTCACACTTTGCCAAGGCATATCATCATCATCATCAAGCATCAAGCAAGAACTTGCATGTTTATATAACACTTAAATAACATTAACATGGCAATTACACAATCAACAATTAGTGACAATGTAAATGTAAAAGTTAGAGAATTTGCTACCTTATTTGCTTAGCTTTCATTGATCTTTAATGGCACTTTGAAACTTTCCTCTTGCTCTTGGGAGACTCCCCTTTATAACTTAGAGATTCCTTGACTTTGTGATGAATTTTTCTCTCCTCTTGCTCCATTGTGCCTCACGCCACTCCTCTCTCCTTTCTTGCTGGTTGGCCGACTCAAATGGACAGAAATGGAGTGGAGAATATCTTAATAAAAGTGGTGGACATGTGTTAAGTTGAGGTGGGACCCACTTGGATTAAGAAAATAATTTTTCATAAGCATGTTTTACCACTTGTCTTGTGATATTTCTACCTTCTTTTATTCTTGGAATAAGACCACTACAAGTGGCAAAATATGGACCTCTTCTCTTCCTTTACAAAACTTTTGATTTTCATAAAGTAGCTTTATGGCACCGAAAATGCTTTTCGGTGGTTTTCGGATTACTTGACTGATTTAGGGTCATTAAAAATTTTCTAAATTCATCTGATACTCCCATAATTTTTCTCTCCCCAAATTGCTTTCCGGAATGTCTTTAATTAATTTTTAAAGAAAACCCTAATTCGGGGTTTTTCCGAGTCTTTTCTTTCTGATCGGGGAAAATGCTTTTGACTTTCTCTTGGGGGACAATTTTATAAAATACTAAAATTTCTGAGCTATTTTCTCTTGCTCTGAGATTAGATATCTGAGGCCTTTAGGTAGTTTATAAAATCATTTTTGGCTAATTATTTATTAAATAGCCAAAATTTAAATGACCTTTAAAATACCCGTGAAAGTCATTCTTGTCATTTTGACCTGAATCGGGCGTCAATTATTGATCAGTGAATTTTTCTCTATCTTTTGGGACTCTATAAAATTTTCTGATATTTTGGTCAAACTTTGACCAAAATGCCCTTTGACTTTTACTTAATTACCAAATTGCCCTTGATGTCATAGATGGCAATTTGGTCCCTTGAATTTCAAATTTTCACTTTAGTCCCATTTTAAATGACCCTTAGGTCCTTTGAATATCCAAATTGACGCTCTAGTCCCTTACTTCTTCAATATGACCATTTTGCCTTCACTTTTTCTGCGATTGGCAGAGTGACATTTTCACTCTTTATTTCCTTTCCTTTCATCCTTCTGAACCTTAATCAGTCTTTAACTACTCATTTAGTCTTCATATTCAGTTATCAAAAACCTGGATATCACAATAGGTTAGAGAATTTAATGACTCAACCTATTCCAAATGATGCTATGGAATGGAAGGTAGCTCACTGTATTACAGCTTCTGGCCAATGGGATTGGCAAAATTTTGCCCATATGCTACCAACTAATGTCCTTGCTGCGATCAGATGTGTACATATTTCTCTCTCCAATGGAGATGACTCCCTGGTGTGGCGTTGGTCCAATGATGGGAAGTTCTCTATGAAGTATGCTTATAAATGTGTTGCAAATCCATCGCAATCACATGGTCGAGGTCGTTGGAGGTCCATTTGGAAGCTATGTGTTACTCATCGCTATCGTATGTTCCTATGGCTCTGCTTTCATGATTGGCTATTCACCAATCTTGTAAGGTTTCATCGTGGTTTGCACTCTTTCGAAGTTTGTGAGATTTGCATGGGAGATTAGGAATCTATGTTCCATGTTCTTCGAGATTTCCCTGTTACATATGCTTTGTGGATGCGTGTCATACTTGGAAAATGGCTTAGCAAATTCTTTGGTGAACTTGATTTCAATGAATGGCTATCTTGGTGCGTTGCACGGCGGGAGTTGGTCTAAGGATATGAATTTCGCCTTTGGTTCACGATGCTTTGTTTCCATATTTGGTTAGCTAGAAATGATAGACTCTTTCAACACCATACGTGGGGTGACTCGTCGATTATTGCTCGTACATGTACTTGTCTATCTTAGGGTTCTTCAAATCCTTTACAAAAAGACATCACAAGCCGAGTTAGTATGGGATGGATGCCTTCATCTTTTGGTCAAGTGAAGATTAACATTGATGGATCCAGAAGGGAGGCTTCTAGTGCATGCACTTGTGGGGGTCTTATCAGGAGTCATGATGGGACATTCATACAGGGATTCATGTAACGAGTTGGGATAAGATCTGTGATTTCTGCCGAAGCGTGGGATGTCTTATGGGGCCTTAACCTTGCATGGGATGGACGATTTAGGCGGGTCATCTTGGAAAGTGATTGTGGTGAAGTTCTCCATCTTATCTGATCCTCGACAGTGTTAGACCATCTAGATTATAGTGTCTTTGTTGAGGTACAGTCGATGCTCAGCCGAGACTGGGAAGTCGAATTGGTATAGTTGCTTTGGGAAGAAAAGCTAACATGGTTGCAGTTGCTTTGGCAAGAGAAGCTAACATGGTTGCAGATGCTTTGTCGACTTGCTGATGATGGATACTCATTCGGAGCATGTGGAACGTTTTTTGTTGATGGATCTTCAAAATGTTCATAGTAATGTAGGGTCATGTGGTTAGTGCTTGAGTGTCTCTCTTACCATAAAAAAATGTGTACATTATTTATTAAATTGTTATTATAATAATTTATGAATTAAAATTATCTATTATTTTAAATCTAATGGTAGATAGAGATTAAGAGGAAAAAAAGGAGAACATGAAAGGGAAACTCAATAATATAATTTACCATTGGTCCTCCAGAAATATATAAATTGATGGAAAAATTAATCTTTTGATCTTTAGAGTTTTGACTCATTAGTAACTCAATTTCTACACTTTAACTCAATGCAATTTGGTCCATATAGTTTTAACTATTTTATAATCTAATCCCTACCTTTATTAAATGTATACTTTCATTTTTAAACAATATAAGGACTGGATTTTAAAATGATTAACATTATATGGATTGATTTGTGAGTCAAAATTCAATGATTGAGTTATAATTGAATCAAAACTACATAGACTAGATTGCATTGAGTCAACATGTAGAAACCAAAAATTTAATTTCCTCTAAATCAATTGAAGCTTAATACCCCCTTCGAAAATAAGATCCTATAAAACTTCTTAAAGATCGACGAACACTTAAAGAAACTGCTGAATGGGGTGGAAGAAACATGGACAAAAAGAAAAGCAAACTGGTTGGGATCGTAGATGATGATGGATCAAAGGATGCACATAATAAAAAAGGGATCCGCATTGAGAGGACAGATGAGTTTAGGAGAATTGAAAGTGTTCTATGATCTAAACACAATTATATGTCGTGTTGTATAGAATTGCATTATGTTATGGTTGATGCAACACTAAATTCACTTTAAATCACATTTGAACACTTGGCATGTTACGGCCTTGAGAATGTTTTATCTTATGTTTGTCCTTCCTAGCTATAAATTATCAATTAAGAAGGAAAAAAAAAATCTTCTGAGCTTGATCCAACGTTGTCAGGGGTTGGAAAATATCTTATGTTTGTCCTCTTTTCAATTTACTTATCAGCATGCACAAAATAAGGAATTCAATGTTTTAGGTCTTTAAAAGTAGTGCTGGCATCTTTTATCCTTGGTTAATTGATTTCTTTTATCTCTTACAGTTAACTCCTAAGTAAGCCTTTCGGTTAATTTCTCATAAGTTCCATGGTAAAGGACCTGGTAAAATGAAGCAAGAAAAGCGTATGAAGCAGTTTTATGAAGA
>QFDD01004815.1:0-14486 GCA_006871305.1 Vachellia collinsii | reverse complement strand
TATGAATAAATGGTGTGGGGTTCTGATTTTGGGATGGAAAGGAACAGTGAGAAGAATATTCAAATGATGTGAAGGTTTTGAAAACGTCACGTGTAGAAATTTTGATTATGGAGAAAATCTCTACGAACCCAGAAAATGTTGAGTGCAAAAAAATATCAAATCTAAGTGATGTTGTTAATTAGAGTATCGAAGAGATTGTGGAGAGGGAAGAAGGAGATGATGATAGACTGAGTCAAAATGTTTGGAAGATAAGAAAGAATTTGTGTACATATAATTCCAGAATAGTTGAGGAGGTGTAGAGATCCGAAATTAAGGCTGTTATTATTACGAGATAATATGTGATTATAACAGGTTGCGATGATAGCATGATTTGATTTGTCCTTTTTCTTTTTAACAATGTTGTGGATGGAAAATACCAATTAACCTCGAGTAAAAGTTCATTGAGTATTATATGCTTTTTCAGATGTGCAAATCCAAAAACACCCATAAACATTTAATGGGAATAAAAACATTAAAATCGTCAAATATAATTTAACAATATCGATTTTGCTATAGGGCACACATTATTTTACCATATGCTATTTAACGATGCTATATTACATTTAATGGTATTAATATTTTTACTTTTATATTAAATGTTCATAGTTATTTTTGAACTCTTGAAAATCATATATTGTTAGATGCACTTTTCATCAAAGCTTAGAAATTTTTTGAACCTTGATCGTTTTTTTTACGTTAACCCCCTTTAATACGACTTATTATTGGTCTGGCCTGCTATTGGGCCTCATCCAGCGCCCCACTACATTCAGATTCATTACCAAATCGAGCCCAGTATGTTGGGCCTCTTCCTTCTTAAAGTGATCGATAAATCTGGGCTTAAAATAAAAGACCCACATGGCCATGCCCATGACCCCCTGGCAATGTTTGAGTCTCTACCTAGGGGCTGTTTTTAAAGCAAAAGTCAAGGAAGGAAGAGGAAAATTATAGATTTTCCATCGCGCAAAGCTGCTTGGTAGTCATTTTTCCTGTTAACTTATTTTCAACGGTGTTGGTTCTTCCTTTATATATGGGAAAAGGGCTTCCACCTATTTTCGTGTAAACCATTTTTTTGGGGGTGGTGGGAAAATTTGGAAGAAGGTTTTATAGTGGAGGTTCTCACACAACCAAATTTCTTCTTCATCTTAGTCGAACAAGATATTCCAACTTCTTCTTCTCAATTGGTGAGTTTTTCTTTTCTTTTGGGTTGGATTTCATTATGTTTTGAAATGAGAGACTCACCGACTTAGTTTGTTGCCATTGCCACTAGGGTTTCTTGTGAGTAAAGCCAAGGAAACGGGCAAACCCATTTAAGTTAAGAGCTAGTGATTTAAAGTAAAAAACAGATGAGTGTAAAGGCAAACTTTAACAGGTTATACCCCTTAGTATAAGGGTCAGACTTTAGAAACATACCCTTTTACTTAAGAGTGAGACTTAGTCATTTTTTTTAATGACTTCGTTAATCTTCATAGATTTATTTTTCTTTATAGATTTCACTATGTTTTTCTTTAGTTAATATGAAAATAGTGGCCTATAACTGGTGTTGAAGGTGATGAAACCATCAAAACATTATTGTCCAAAGCAAATTTAAATTTAGCAACAAAATTTGAATTTCACACATTGATTTATGATGAAAATAAAAGTGATTTAAATAGTAATTTTACTATTTAATGCTGATAAAATATTATTAAATTTTAGAATATAAAATAAGTGTATTAACTAGTTAATGTTTAATTATATTTTACTATCATTTAGTTACAGAATGATGATTGAATTAATATTTTTTATTAAATAAATTCAGTAAATAAAAATATTTCAATCCTCGAAGATATAATTCTATGAGAAAAGTAAAGATATTAATTTTTGAAGGATAGAATAAGCTAATTTAAATTTTAAACTTAAAAGATATTGGGTGCAATCAGAACGAACAAAACGGCGAGTGTTTTTGTAGATTCAACGCGACATGTGCGAGGAATTCAAAAGCCTCATGGGAACCGCTCTGAGAAGTGCTATAAAGCTCCATCAGCCCCTACACCTTCTGCTTCCCTCGTATAGCGTCGAGGAATTCTCAAAGTTCGCTTCTCTTCCGCATTCTCTTTCTCTCTCGAATTCTTGGATCCCCGTCAAAGCCCGCCTCAGAGCCAAAACCCTCGGGTTTCTCAGTTATTCGTCAATGGCCACCAGCTCACCGTTGCGCCATCAAGTGAGGGACAGGATTGAACTCTCCGATACGGAGAAGAAGATCTTCGATAGGCTCTTGGCTACCCTTCGACGGTTCGGTTTTGAGACTCAGCTTCGAGTTGCCGGTGGATGGGTTCGGGACAAGGTCTTTTGATGAACTGGGGTGTTGTAATTTGAAAATGCATTTTTTTATAATGGCGGTTAATTGATTGTGCTTGTTTGCTTTGCAGCTTCTGGGAAAAGATTGCTATGATATTGATATCGCTCTCGACAATATGATGGGCACTGAATTTGTAGATAAGGTAAGGGAGTACTTGTTGTCGGTGGGTGAGGATGCGCAAGGAGTATGTGTTATTGAGAGGTATGTGTTCTCCAAGAATGGAAGGGAACTTAACATTCGAGAGAAGAGAGAGATATGATTACAAATAAGCCATTTATGCAGGAAAGTCATAAGCTAATAGCTAAGGCAAGATTTATATTCCTAAGAGATGTGATACAATTTTAATTTTAAATTATAATCAAATCATATCAATGATACAATCTCTAAGGATTGTGTCTTCCTCATTATCTCATTGTCTTTCTTTTTTATGATTTTTTTTCCTTCTTTTTCATTGGAGATGGAGACTTTGATACCATGTCAAGAATTAAAGGGAATAATTATATTCAATTTAATAAGTTAGGAAAATCATAATCTAATAATTATTGAAGAATAGGTTGTGGATGATCAAACAAGAAGACTAAGGATCGTTTCTTCCTCATTATCTCATTCTTGTGAGGCTTTGATGTCATGTCAAGAGTTAAAAGGAATAATTAGCTTAATAAGCTTGGAAAATCATAAGCTAATAGCTATTGAAAAAGAGGTTGGGGATGATCAAACAACTAGATAAAAGAAGATTAAGGACTGTGTCTTCCTCGTTATCTCATTTTCTTTCTCCCTTATCATCTCCTTTTTTTCTTCTTCTTCATTGGAAATGGAGGCTCTATCAAGAATTAAAGGGAATAATTATATTTAACTTAATAAGCTAGGAAAAGTATAAGCTAATAGCTATTGAAGAAGAGGTTGAAGATAATTAAATAATTAGAGAAGAGAAGACTAATGACTGGTTCTTTCTCATTATCTCATTTTTATTTTTTCCTTATGATCCCTTTTTACATCTTTTTCATTGGGGATGGAGAGATGGAGGCTCTGATTCCATATCAAAAATTGAAAGGAATGATTATATTCAACTTAGCATTCAACTTATAAATGAAAGTACAAATAAGTCTTGGTAAAGGAAAATCATAAGCTAATAGCTAACTCAGAATCTAATTAAATATAATCATATATTAGATTTATACTCCTAAGATGTATAGAATATGAGATAGGATACTACCTCGAATCATAATCAAAACATATCAACAATATAATCCCAACACCCCCTTCATGCCCTACGGATCTCGACAGAATGAGATGATGACTTAGATTTGGATGGAACATCTGCAAAGGAAAGAATACATATATGACAACTCGAAAAAAAAATGGTTGGTAGGGTCAAAGAAGATGTTGGGGATGATTAAACAACTAGAGAAGAGAAGATTAAGGACGGTGTTTTCCTCATCATCTCATTTTCTTTCTTCCTTATAATCTCCTTTTCTTCTTCATCTTTTTCATTGGAAATGGAGGCTCTGTCAAGAATTAAAGGGAATAATTAACTTAATAAGCTAGGAAAACCATAAGCTAATAGCTATTGAAGAAGAGGTTGGGGATGATCAAACAATTAGAGAAGAGACTGTTTCTTCCTCATTATTTCATTTTCTTTCTTCCTTATGATCCTTTTTTTTCTTCTTCTTTTTCATTGGAGATGGATGCTCTAATACTATGTCAAGGATTGAAGGGAATGATTATATTCAACTTAGTATTCAACTTATAAATGAGAGTACAAATAAACCTTTATGTAGGAAAATCATGAGCTAATAGGTAACCCCATAAGCTAATTAAATATAATCATATCTTAGATTTATACTCCTAAGATGTATAGAACATGACATAGGATACTAGCTCGAATCATAGTTAAATGATATCAATAATATAATCTCAACACCCCTTTCAAACTCAATGAAATGAGATGACAATTTGGTTTTGGACGGAATCAAACATTTGTGAAGGAAAGACCATGCACATGACATTGTGAAAAACAAATGGTTGGTAGGGTTGAAGAAGAGGTTGGGGATGATCAAACAACTAGGGAAGAGAAGACTAAGGACCGTGTCTTCCTTACTATCTCATTTTCTTTCTTCCTGATGATCTCCTTTTCTTCTTCTTCCTCTTCATTGGAGATGGAGGCTCTGATACCATATATTCAACTTAGCATTCAACATGATATATGAGAGTACAAATAAGCCTTTATATAGGAAAATTATAAGCTAATAGCTAACTCCAAAATTTAATTAAATATAATCATATCTTAGATTTATACTCCTAAGATATATAGAATATAATCAACAATTTTGAATGTCGATTATATAGTTAAAGGAGGATTTCTTTGGTGGTTGGTCCTATCACTTTCTACTTGGTAATCTTTACATAAAACTTCAATTTTTGCAGTAACCCGGAGCAATCGAAACACTTGGAAACCGCAAGGATGCGTCTGTTTGATATTTGGATTGATTTTGTAAACTTGAGGAGTGAAGAGTATGCTGAAAATAGCCGCATTCCTATGAAGGTATGTTATTAGTAGTTGTTTTGTTTTTGAATAGATTATTTGCTCCATTAGGATTTCAAAGTTTGCTTTATATGTTTTGGCTTGAAAATGTAAGTCATTAATAGTTTTCTTGTTAGATTAAGGGACTTTGTTTGGGATGGAACTTTGTGCCTTTATTCCCATAATTAGTCACCTGCCTTAACTAAAAGTTGTTGTCAAGTGTAGTTGTGCCCTTCTTTCTTGTTTTGCTCTGTGCTAAGTGTATTTTTTGCAAAGTTGAATGTGTATTCTAGAAGTTGTTTAAAATTCACAGTATCCTAGTCAAATGCCAGGATTAAAATTTATCTTATGTTTAACAGCAAAGGTTTGGCACTGCTGAAGAAGATGCGTATAGGAGGGACTTGACCATAAACAGGTATCTTTCTTTACTTAAAGATTTTTAACAGTCCTATGCACATGGCATGACACAATTAGCAACCATAAGATCCAGTTCGTTCTATTTATCGTTTACTCACATGTGCATTTATATTCATTCTGCTCCTGCTCATATTCTGGAGGATAGTCTCATTTATGTTTGCGCTTGACAGCTTATTCTACAATATCAACACTGACTCAGTTGAAGATTTTACTAAAAGAGGTGGGAACAGATCATAAACATCATAATTCCCCAAATAAGTTGTTTGGAGATTCTATTTTCCCATTTTATCTGTCAATCTGATTTTTTTTTTTTTTTTGTCCTGCAGGGATCTCTGACCTGAAATCTGGAAAGATAGTGACTCCTTTGCCTCCAAAGGAAACCTTTATGGATGATCCATTAAGAGTTCTCCGAGCCATTCGTTTTGGTAGGGCATAATTTTCATGAAGTGTTTGTCACTGCACATAGACATGGATGCTTATTATTAATAGCCGAGCTTCTGCTTATATTTTGATTGCTATCTCTTTTAAACTGATGGACATTGTTTATTATCATTTTAGGTGCGAGATTTGATTTTACTCTTGATGAAGACCTAAAGAGAGCTGCAGCATGTCATGAAGTGAAAGAAGCACTGGCTGCTAAAATTAGCAGAGAGCGAATTGGAACAGAAGTACTATTGCAATCTTTCATTTGACCTTCTTTTTCTTGTTTTTTGGTTCTTTGAGATTCTGTCTGGATTTCTTATAGAAACTTTCTCTCATTTACTTTATATAGCAAAGTTAGTTATGTATACTTTTTTTCTCTATTTTGTAGATTGATCTAATGATATCTGGAAACCAGCCTGTCAAAGCAATGACTTATATATGTGATCTGACATTATTTTGGGTTGTCTTCAGTCTTCCTCCTGAGTTTGAGCCTCCCATTGCTGATGGATGTGACAGGTCTAGTTTACAAATTGGAGACCAGCATTTATTCTTGATATCATGTTTTAAAGTTTCGTATATTAAGGTTAGGATATTGGTGAAAAATATAGGTAGTTTGGATGCCTGAAAACAGTAAAAAACCATTATTTTTCATCTAGACACTAAAAATGAAATTGTGGTGAAAGCGGTGAAAACCCTATACCCATCTATGGACATGAAGCAGTTGGGATGACTTGAAATAAGATCATCCTTCTTTTAAGTCTGAAGATTTCAATTTCTATGGAGGTTTGGATATTTTGGCTGATCAATTGATAATTCTTCTTTATTCAGGCATTGCAGTACTTACCTGGATACTGCATGGAATCTTATCCATTTAGTTGGAGAATCAACCTTCACTGTAAGTGATGGTCTAAGTTGACCATTTTTAACTCATGCTTGATTTATTCATTACCGTAGTAACTAGGGAGTTGTATTCAAGGCCATTCCTTTCCCTTTTAGGTTTTCATGATAGTAAACAATGTTTTTGTTTGTTTTAGGATGAACAAAGGAGATTAACCTTGTATACTGCTTTGTTTCTCCCCCTGAGAAGTACCACTTACAAAGATAAGAAAGCTAAGGAGGTACTTGCCTCTTCTTATTTGATGTTGTGCAATAGTGGCTTGTTAGCCTAAGATGCAAAATGTATTTCTTGAGGCATGCTGAATTGTTCATGTAGCATAACCTGTTGAAATGTATACTATACTCAACAATTTATGTGCTCTTTTTCTTCTGGTATCTAATTATTGCATCTAGTGTTCTTTTCTTCTTGCAGCGATGTTTTCAAGTAAATTGCTTGTTTGGTTGGCTAATATATTTTTAATTGCAGATTCCTGTTGTCAATCTTATTATCAGGGAGTCTCTCAAGAGAAAAGCTAAAGATGCAGAAAAGGTCAGTTCTCATCTGTACTGAGTAAATTCTGAAGAACTATACATGTTGCAGCTTGTAACTATAATAAAAATTAGTTTAGCGCATTCCAACTCTGGCTAACATTTGAATTATTTTGTTTGTTTGTGTTTGTTCTTCCTGATGCAGGTGCTTGATTTACACCAATCATCGTATAAACTGATGTCGTTAATCCCTTGTCTTGCTTTGAATGAGGACGTCAATCTAAATGTTGATTGGATGAGAGATTTGGCTGATGTCCCTGTATCTTCGAGACTCCGTGTACTGACAGGTACAACATTCTTGCTACCTTGATGTTGCATCAGCATTTTGGAATTTCTTAAGCAGCGCAAGGATGTTGCTAAGGACTTGATAGTATGCTCACTCTCCTCTTGCTTGTCTGTTATCTTACCTATGAGCATTCATGCAGGGTTTATCTTAAGAGAACTTAAAGACTATTGGCGAGTTGCACTTTTTATATCCACATTAGTACATCCCATTGACGTCAGTGACGCCGAGGATGAGCACTTGCAGCTGTGCAAACGAAGAGATCTATTCAAGACTCTAGAGAATTCCATTATCAAACTGGGTGAGCTAAGTGCATTCTCCTTTCATTCTGCTACATGTGCTTTATCTGGCAGTCTTGATACCTCCTCTCCTTTGCACAAATCTTTCGATGTCTCATATTGACACGTTTTGGCGAGTTGTAGGTCTGGAAAATATTTGGGACGTAAAACCGTTGATCAACGGGAAAGAAGTTATGAGTACCTTGCAGCTTAAAGGAGGACCACTTGTGAAGGAGTGGGTAAGCCATTATTCTGCTTCGATATTTTCTCACACTGTTCAAAGATGTTGTATTACATTTGCTCGCGCACAGTTATTTTACTTTTGGATTCATGTTTTTGGGTTACAGCTTGACAAGGCAATGGCTTGGCAACTAGCACATCCTTCTGGAACTGTTGAGGAATGCATTGATTGGTTGAAGGAAAGCAATTCTAAGCGTGTAAAGATGGAGTGAGTTTCTTGATATCATGATCCTCTTCAGTTTATGGATTCAATTTCTGAGACTGAGATAACACAACAGAGGAAGCAAAGCCAAGCTAGTTCCCCTGATACTAGTACAATATGTATATGTGTATTATTGAAAGGTGCAAAAGCGAGATATTCTTAATCCGGATGGGGCCTGTAAATGTATCACATCGAACTTGTTTATTTATTTTATTCTCTCATTGTGGGGTTACTATCTGGGAGCTATAGAATGTAATTTGAGGCAAGTATAATCAGAGAGAACTCTAGGAATTTTGTTAGCTTGGTAGGGCTTAGATTTGGTCAGCCTTCTTATTTTTTTTGTAAGTTTGAAAAATTCGTTTTGCTAATTTTAATAAAAATTATTGTTTAATTCTTGTAGTTTATCTTCATTTTCAATAGTCCTTATATAACCAATAAGTTGTTAGTTAAGGTGGTAAGTGATTTTATCTCTATAATAAAAATGATACAAGTTTGAATTTCAAAAATCTAGATGGAAAAGTTAGTTTTGTAACTTTGCAAACATCATGAATAATTTAAAATTTTCATTATTAATCGGGATGCCTTTTCTATACTTAATAAAGAAAGAATTGTTATATTTCAAATTGGACTAAAAAAAATCAACTGTGTAAAGTGAAAATGTGCAAAAATATTTTAATTCAATTCAAATTCAGATTTTAATAACAAGCACGTATTTTGAAAAGTCAAAACCCTATTAAAAAGTAGCAAGTGGTTGGATGAATAGGACTTGAATAGTGGACAATAATAAGATATTAATACGTACTCCCAATCCAAATTTTATTATAAAAAGCTTTAAATTGTCAAATTGAGGTAATCAGATTAAAAATCTATAAAAAGTAGGTTTAAAGTTACTACTATTTTTTATTAAAAATAACTCAAGCCACATTTTTAATGAGTTGATTGAATTTATGAATATCATTGAATTATGTATTAATTTATAAAGCTAACGAATTATGTCGGAGAAAATAAATAATAAATATAGATACTAATATTTTAATTTTACATTATATTTTTCGAACTTAATTAATTAATCAAATAATTAGTAACGATTATCCTCTATAAAAAAAATATCTGAACTATTACTAAAATATATATATATATTTGTGTGTGAACTGAAACAGATCCTTTGAGCCAACGGAAAAACAGAAACAGATACGTACATGCAAAAACGACAGAACTCGCAGCAGGGAAGGAAGGTTCCTCTATTGTATAGCAAAGTTCAAACAAGCCAAGAGAGACAAGACGAAGAGATAAAGAACGTACCGAAACCTTGTGATTGCCATTCGGATCGATGATGAAGCATGCGCGAGCTTTTGCGGTTCTTTTGATTTCCTTTTCGCTCTTACATTCCTTATCGTTTTCTTCAGTTCAGCCTTTCTCGGTGGACGGCACGGTGTTGCAATTGGATGAATCCAACTTCGATTCTGCCATCTCGACGTTCGATCGTATCTTGGTTGACTTCTACGCTCCATGGTGTGGTCACTGCCAGCGTCTCTCTCCCGAGGTACCCTTCTTCTCTCCTTACCTTCTATTACGCACTTAGAATAAGTACTGCCGATGATTTGAAGGCGTTTGATAGTAGTTAACTATTCATGTTTCACCTTTGGGATTGAGAACGCTTACATAAGTTTTGATTCAACTTGAAACGCATCAGAAAGAGCTTTTTCTTTTTGGGATTCAAAATGTGGGGTTCGGGATTTCATTTTTTGCATGCTGTTAGCTAGTTGCTTCAATTTGATCACGTGAAAAATGTCTTATTATGGTTAATTTATGTAGTTATAATGCATGTTAGGAGTTGCATTATGCATGCTTGGAAATATTTAGTTTAATCAGCTATACTAAAGAAGTTCATGCGTAGACGGTACTGAAACAGGAGATGAATTGGTGGTCCATAGTGGCTGCCCATCATGGTCTTCCATTTTATCGCCCGAGAAGTATATTTCTATTTTTTTACCCTTCACATAATGATAAAGGGAAAATTTAGTAAAGCTCGTAAAAATAATGTCCTCTTTTCGTTTTGAGCTAAATAACACAATTCGAGAACGGATATGATGCCATTTAACCCTTTAAAGTTTGGCATTCACCTCATGTTGCCAATGATTAATTGTTCTCTGATGTGTATTTTCTTAAATGTTTCGCTTTGAATTGGTTCAAGGTAGTGTGTTAAACTGACGTCAGAAATCCTAAACTTATTGATTTTGGTTAAAAAATGGCATAACTTGAACTTCTACAATTCCTCCTGCCTTCCTAGTTAAATTAAATGAAAAGAAGATAAACAAAACAATACCATTGGTTTGAGACTGAGGCATACTGAAGTATACTTTTTTCTTCTTTTTATTGCCTGACAAGATGACAACAGAGCAAAAGTAGACATCCATCTACAATATATATTATAAATGCCAGACACAAGGTATCAAGTAGTTAGATTTTGTCAATGACTTGATAGCTTGATAAGCTTACGATCTATGTTTTCTGCAAAAGGTATTCAGTCGTAATATTATAACAGCAAATTCATTTTTCTCTAATTTAAGCATGCCTCATTGTCATTCATGTTTCATTTCGAGTAGGATGAAATACCTGATTTGCTTTGCAGTTAGATGCAGCTGCACCCGTACTTGCAGCCTCAAAGGAACCCATAGTCATAGCAAAAGTTGATGCAGACAAGTTTACCGGTCTTGCAAAAAAATATAATGTTAAGTATGTTTCTTTTGCCCTGCATATGGCTCTTTGAACAATATTTATTTCCAAGTGATGTTAACGTTGTTTTTCCACTCGAGTTTCCATTGAAATGTGAAATGCCTATCATGTTTCTCTCTTTGTTCTGGCCCCAATTCAAGTTACCATTTTTTTGAAATTAAAATTTATTTTTAAAGAGAATTAGTTGAGAATATTATTCTTTCCATAATGAAAATGAACTTATGCTAAACTTTTATTCTGTGATGTAGTGCTTATCCTTCCCTTATGCTGTTTATACGTGGTGTACCCACAGACTATCGTGGACCAAGGAAAGCAGATCTACTCGTTCGTTATCTAAAGAAGTTTGCTGCTCCAGATGTTACCATTCTTGATTCAGATTCTGCTATTCATAACTTTATTGAAGCAGCCGGAACTTTATTCCCCATATTTATGGGTTTTGGGTTGAGTACTTATATGATAGAAAAGTCGGCCATAAAGTACAAGAAAAATGCATGGTTTTCTGTGGCAAAAGATTTTTCAGAAGATGTCATGGGATCATATCATTTTGATAAGTTTCCTGCTTTGGTTTCCATTAATCAGGATTACAATGAGCAGAGCGCTTTTTATGGCCCCTTTGAAGGTTAATTGATACTCAGATCTTAAATTGTTTTATTTAGATATTCAATATCACTTTCCTGAACCTCTCTCCTCTCTTATGCATTTCTTCATGCTTCTGCATTGAGTTTTACAGTTCCTGGAGTATTTGCTGGAATATATTTTTCTGTTTTTGACATGTTGAATAATCCGTTCCTTAAATTTGTTTTCCTAGAAAGGATTGTATAAAGTTCAGCTTATAGGTTGGAAATAAAGATAAAGAAAATCCTTCAAAAGATAAGACTAAAAGAGCAGCAGTGTGTTAAATCCTACGAGTTATGCTTAGCTTTTTCCACTTCTATTAGTAAAACAATATCCGAGTGATGAAGCTGAAGCCAATATCCCAATATTATATATATATATATATATATATATTTTGAAATGTTTTGCTGCTTCGGTAGAAACCAACATGGCGTTGCGAGCTTATCAACACATACTAATATATACCATCACATTGCATGTTTTGCCTTTTTTTCTGTGTCCTTCAATTTTAACATTTTAAATGCCTCAACTTTGATACAACATTTTGTAATTTCTTGGTAATGTTCTTGTCTCAAAAATCAGAGGAGTTATTGGAAGATTTTGTGAAACAAAACCTTATTCCCTTAGTGGCACCTGTATCCTTTGACACACTAAAGTTGATGGAAAGTGATGGGAGGAAAATTGTCCTGACAATTTTTGAGGATGAAGAAGAAGAAAGATCGAAGGAATTCATTAAACTATTGAAGGCTGCTGCATCTACAAATCGTGACTTAATATTTGGGCATGTTGGTGTTAAACGGTTGGAAGACTTTGCTGAAAAATTCAACCTCAATGAATTACCGAAAATGGTTGTTTGGGATGGAAGTGATGACTACCTATCTGTAAGTTGATTTTTCTATCTTGAAAGAGTTTCTGTTGTGTCAAGTTCACTCTAATTCAATCTCACCATAGGATGATCAGTTTCCATATATTTTACTTAGAGGTGTATTCTCAAGTTTACATCTTTATCTGGTTCTGATATTCCTCATCTCTTGCATGTCTTATCAACATCGATATATTGCATATATGCATGTCTTTATTTAAGAAGAGAAAAAAGGTAGAACTTCATACTGTTGCATGCTCAGGTTCTTTGATTATATATTAGGTATTTGTTATGCCAGCAAGTTAATAGTGGTCCTATGAACCGCGTAGGTATCTAGGATCTGGGATATCCTACATAATGTTCATGTACCAAATACCGCCATAATGTTAATGGCCAGAGTTTCATATTTCTTTCATCGTCAGTCACATGGTATTTGGTATGCCAGCATGTTCATTGATGCATTGGATCATTTGATTTCCCTTGTGTTGTTTCCACTATGTAACTTCCTTCTCACATCACGCAAGCACATGAATTGTTTCTATGTTCAAAATCTGCTGGCTGATTTTTTTCTTGTATGCATTAAAATTTCCTCAAGAGGGAAACCAATACAGTTTCTATGATCTTAATAGGTTATTGGTTCAGAAAGCATTGATGAGGTGGATCAAGCAACTCAAATCAGTAAATTTCTAGAAGGATACAGGGAAGGCAGAACAACACAGAAAAGACTCGGTGGCCCATCTTTCTTGCGCGCAATGAAAAAATCCCCCGCCATCAGAATCTTGTTTGTGTTTATTGCTCTGATTGCAATATTGATGCTTCTTCTGATATGTTATAAAGGAGATGATGAGTACCAGAGGGTACCAAGTGAAAACCAGGTTGATCATCCTGGAAGCTCTGCCTTAGAGGCTGAAAGCAGAGAGTATAAACCTGAAGATAAAGAAGACTAAATTAACATTACATTGACATTTGTAATTACATCTGTCTCTGCTTTAGAGTTAAAAATAGTTCTTCGTATCATGTAGATATCATTGGATGCAGTTTCATAAATTTTGTGTAGTCCAGAAAAATTCTGCATTTTATTGATGTATTTAGGTATTTATTGCTATCAATATGGGTTTAGTTATGCTAAGATGATCTAGAGATTATAACCAATAATGCTGACTATTATTTATTCTTAAAAGGTTTCGCTATCTAGTTCTACAATTTGCCAAAGTCTAGTTTAGCATCTATACTGTATGGTTGGATAAAGTAGATGTACTTGGAACAAATAAAATATCTGAAACGATGCATAGGCCATACTTGTAAATTATGTATTCATATATATCACGTTGTACTCGTCCAATATTGATTAATATCTTGTTAATAGAATATGCTTTTTTCATGTTTTTAAGGTAGGACGGAAAAAAAAATGTCTCTTGAGCATTCATTATACAATTTTAAAATATTCAATGGTTATTTTTATTTCCCAATAAGTTAATTTGTTGATTGCACAAAATAAATTTTTTTATTTTATAGATGATGAGGGGTTATAGATCTCTTGCCTGTATTTTTATTTTTCATTGATTTAATGACGGTTTCAGTCCATTTAGTTAGTTTAGCACTTTGGCCAAATTGAGTTGACTTGTGAGTCAGCTTGAACTACGAACACAGAAGCAGAAAAAAAACAAGACGCCTATGTTGTTGACCTTTAAAGCCAATGTCTTTAAACCATGTCCGTTCAAACTTGAATCATTTTGATTTGTTTTAAAAATTAAAATAGATTAACTATCACTGCAGTTTCGTAAAAATAGAGTTTAATCTTTTCTAATATTACATGAATTGACATAGGGTTTTGTCTGAATTAAAAGTGGAAGTTACTTTTCCAACGTGATCTACGATCTATAAGATAAACATGTAAAATAAATTTATCTTGATTTATGCAAACGTAATTCACTAACATTCCCACAAATATACCCTACACTTAAATTTATCATTTTTTTTTTAAAAAAATAATTTACATTAAGAGCAGCTAGTTGCTCTGTAGTAAGGCAGTGGCCTATTTTGATAAACTGGTTGTTAAGATGGGTTTTCAAATGGAGAAATTTCCTGTGTGTCAGACCATAGATTA
>QFDD01004813.1:0-12138 GCA_006871305.1 Vachellia collinsii | reverse complement strand
TTGTATAAAAATAAACGGAGTCAAGGTTCTGTTGTAACCACGGCAATTAAAACCTATAAACAGAAAGTCAAAGGGACAAAATAAAGGTGTTTAAGGTTGTAGGGTGACCCTAGTAGTAGGATAGAGTCAGCGGATGCTTTTTGCTTTTGACCGTTGCTGCTTATTTTAATTGTAACCGTAGGGAAATGTTTTGGGGGAAGAGGTTTTTGAGTAGAGTTAGGACAGCCCTGGTCTCTCGAACACCAGAGGATGACCTACAGCTTGATTCCTGTCATTATTTTTCTGTGAGTTGTCTTCCAAAGATATTTCCAGAATCAGTGAGATCCCTTTTGTAACGCTGGTTCTGCTCTCATTAATATCTGATCTTTCATATTCTTCATTAAGAGCGACCTATCTGCATTTATTTCTCATCAGAAGAGTTGTTGTAATTGCTGGGCAACAACAGATTCCCATGAGTGTGAGAATCTATTGCCATGGATAAAGGATTGCATTGTTATATACGAGCCCTCTGCACGATTCCTTTTCTAATTCCATAGCCCATTTCAGGCATGCCAACTGGGCCGTTGGTACCAAAAATGCAAGAGATTCAATTGGATGAGGACTATATCTCAGATGCAAGGTACAACAGACAGAAATGAAGCTATTTCACACAAATAATCAATTGTACAGACAGCTAGCTACATAGATGGTTCACCTCAGTTCACTGAACTATCTAAATTTCTATACAAACCAAAGTTGACACTCTCACTTTCTGCACAGAATAAAATACAAGGTGGAGTTCATTTACAGCTCAACAGAGAGTTGATGACATGCATAAGCAGGCGAATTGTGCTTGTTTCTGATGAGGAAGTAGTTGGTGACGACCGATGATGGCCAAGCGTCAGAGACACTTGCTCTAATACTGGCCTCACATGCACTGCAATTGAAGGATCTGCCGGGTTTATGGCAGAAGCCACATCAGTCATCCATGCCAATTTTCTCGGTGACTCTGCATTCAGGTCACATGATAGTTGCTGGAGAAGAGACAGAAGAACACTTTGGCTTAATGGCAGGGGCAACATTGACAATATACCAGACAAATCAACCTGGTCAAGGAGGTATGAAAGTAGATGTTAAGTGTGCCGACTTCAAAGACCTGGATATAAGGAGCTGATTTTTTTCCTTGTTAAAATAGCAAACATTTATAATGTCCTTCAGTAAGCCAAACAACACAAACAACCTCCTCTTTCTCCATTCTTATGCTTTATTCAATTTTACTATTTCTTCAGAATAGTTATTCACACAAATTGCAGTCATACCTGAGAGCACAACCAAGAAACTATTGAAACATCACTTCGACGAAGGGCGCCAGTGAATGCTTCCTCAAATTTTCTCTCACTAATCAACCTTGATAGTTCTATGGTTGGATCCTCGGCCTGTCATACAAAAGTGATTTTGCAGTGAAAAACATCAACAACACTAATTGTTGGAGATAAGCATA
Source organism: Vachellia collinsii (assembly GCA_006871305.1). NCBI lineage: Eukaryota > Viridiplantae > Streptophyta > Magnoliopsida > Fabales > Fabaceae > Vachellia > Vachellia collinsii. Next base: position 10,658 of record QFDD01004813.1, on the reverse strand, counting down.
AAAGGGTATGACAAACAAACATACAATCTCATGCAAACCGTTGCTGATTTGCGTAACCAAGGGATCTGCCCCATTGGAGGTAGCTGCAATCTCTGATAGTTTATGTAGGCTATCAGCCAATTGTCCACTCAAGGTTTTAGTAATTGACGATGCTGAACTAATTGTATCCTGTGAAACAGTGAAATTACAAATTTGAGAATTCAGGTATGAGGAATCAAGCACATACGACTTCAAACATAAGCCATGTGTACGCTTAATTTCATATCCAATAAACTATAAGAAGCATAGCTTTTTCAGACCATCATATCCTTTCTTATGGGAACATAAGTAGACGTGGGCGTGAGTCATGAAAAGACTTATTCTAAAGAGCCAAAATTACATTTGCTTTAACTCAGTCTTGGCCTTTCTGAGTAGAAAAAAATGCCTAGGTTGGAGACATCAAAGTGACCGTTAGGTCATATAACATTACGATGCTTAAATACCCACAACAGGTCCAAAGTATAGAAGCATGCACAAAAACGTGTTGAAATACAAATACCTCTGTGAAAGTCAAACAGATTCCATATCAGCAAATCAATATTCTACTTCAGTTAGAGATGTACATAGTTTTAGCTACATGCATACTGAATTTTTTGCCTCAGCATTCAACTGCAATAAAGCCTATAGTTCCCAAAATATTCCATGGCAAAAAGGTTATTTTGCTTACACGATCATATTTTGTTGCAAGAAAATCGCTTGTTATAGATCATAAATCTTATGATATTCCTTTCAAAAACAATCAAGCAAATTAATTGAAACCCCAGCCACATAAAACTGCCATGCACGTGCACACACCCCACATAGATTTTTGGATTGTTTACTAGAGGTAATTCAACGGACAAAAAATTAATTCTACCATATCCAGAAAAATTTGTCTAAATACATCTAAAAAAAAACTTGTGAATAATGTGCAGCAATATCAGTAAGAGTTCTAAGATGGCAAAAGGAAAGAAGAAGATATTGTGGCAGGACAAGAAAAGGCTTAAAGCAGAAATCACATTATCTGTTTCCAAAATAGGCTCACCGCACATACCCTTAAAGTCATGACTAGAGGAGAATGAGTAGAATCATACTGCTGTTGAATAGCAGTAGTGTGCTTCACAAGTCCATTCTGAAATGCAGCATCGATTTGATCAAACATAGCTTTGCATGACATCTCAAATGCAGGAATCATTGAAGCTTCCAGACAAGACTTGAGTGCTTCCTACAAGTTGAAACACCAAAACAATTAATTAACCACAGCTACACAAACAGATAACTAGTTCCAGACCATTCATGCCTACAAAATTAGAGTAGACAAATGGTCCAGAATGAGATCAAGTTCTAAGCTATTCTTGCATACAAACAGCTTGAAAGAAGATATCTTGGTAATTAGAGAAGGATAGAAAATTAAAAAATTGAAGAAACCAAAATGATACACCTTTCAGATATAGAAATAACGCTGCAAATTGCCTGGCCTTTGGTATTGGCAAAGTTCAGAATTCAAAAAGACCTTATTTTCAATTGTTATATTGACAAGGCAATAAACCAAGTCATGTGAAGTTGCAATGTTCCAAATACTGAGCAGGAACATATTAAAAAAATTGCAAAACTTGAGGCTCTTGAAGAGTCTCTAAACAAAGCTTTATTTGAAATATGTTGGATATCATACATCACATGATTATAAATGTTAAGGATTACAACATGAAGCTTTGTTCCATTAGGTGGCGTCAGCTACATGGATTGTATGACATCATTACATTCTACCAACAACCAAATCTTTAGATAAATTGTTGACTAAAACGCCCCGCTCAATAACTTCATTCAGTGTTGGGATGCTTATTTTAAATAGTTCATCATCATGTAGCATGCTTCATGTATGACAAATTACTATCAGGCCTTACTTAAAGTTTGTCGCCAACACTTCAATCTCATAGGAAAAAATCTACCTTCAATCAATCACTCCAGACCTGATTTGGCTAGATTTTCATTCTATATTCTAAATTGAAGTGTGAGGGTGCATCAGCACAGGATTTGGATGGAATTTTGATCTCTGACAGAATCTAGTCCAAAGATGACCGTATAAACAACCGTCTACAGTTACCAATAGGCTTGCGCTATTTTTCTCTAGTTTCACTTTTGTCAGAATTGTTGGCTAGGTGATGAGGTTTTAGATTTGGATTTGTACTTTTGATAAGTCATGTTTTTCATGAAGTTGGCATGTTCAGTCTTGGGTTGTTGGCAGGACAGCCAATTAAAATAAATGTGAACTCACAGTCTACTCTGTATAAACTTTGAGGAATTGAAGATCCAAATTCAACAATCCAAAAATATGAATATGTTCCAATACATTGTATGAATTTTGGAAATGAGCAGAGAAATGAATATTCGAAAGGAAAGGAGAGGTTCAAAAGATTATCCAATAGAGTCAAGTATTACTTGGGTTTCAATTGAGAAAGAAGAGAATCCTGTCTCTAAGTTATTTGTTTACACTTTATACCAACAGTTACCTTGTGCAGTAAGCTGCATAATAAGAGAAGAGAAAACATAGGTACAGAACAGCTTGGTTTACTATCATGTATGATCCCTTCACCTCATCCTATCCTATTCTAATCTATACTGTAAATGTGTCAAACATGAGGTCAATAATCACCAAAAATAAAAAAAGAACGAGGTCAATTGAGTTTTAACATGAATACTTTTTATAAATAAAAGTTTAGATGAGTTAGGTCTTGAGAGTTCACTAGGGACAGGGTATGCATAAAGGCTCAGAGCACTTGAATACCACTTGTTGATTATGAGCCAACTCTTTACCAGTTAGATCAACTTTTGTTGGCTGAATACCATTTGTTTTATAGAGAACATGTGTATGACAAGTTGTCCAAATTACAGAAATGTCCTCAGATGATTGATAACTCTGTAGGTCGTCAATTACTTGAACAATTCCATATACAGCACCCAGTAAAGGACCGGCAGACAGAAATTTATGTTTTACAGACTAATAGGTTATAGATAACAATAACAACAACAAATATTATCCCAATAAGTGAGGTTACCTATATGGACCGCATGACACCTGTGTTCTACCAACAATAAGTTATAGATAACAAGAAAGAAATTATTTTTTGAAGAGTTCTTTTGAAAATATTGATCAATATTGATATTGATTATTGGCTAAGAAATCTTTTCAAAATATTGTTGATTACGTGCTTGAATCATTTTTAGAATAGTGTTCAATGTTGATTATGAGCTTACCTGAAGAGCTTGCTTGCCAGAAGTTTGGAACTGTGCTTGTATCTGCCTAGCCACTGTAGCTTCAAGTTTTGAACTTACTGATTTTTCCAGTTGGCTCAGTGCCTTGTCTCCCACTCCCTTCTGCAGTATTTATGGAAAAATGTCCGTCACACAAACCAAAATTACCAACACTTGAGTAGCTTGGTAGATGTGATCCTACATTATTTTTAATCAAAAATCTCAAGTGGAAATATACCACATTGCACATAGGACTGAATCGTATTCAGTAAATTGAATATTCAAATGAAAAAGTTTGCCTTGACATGACAATCGACTATTTTCTATAGCTGCATCTGCAGAGAATAAATTGCCAAGTGATAACTTGGAGCATTCACAATGAGGGATTCTCTCCCGCAGGAAATCCAGGCTAACCACTAGAACACTCTAATTTAATGCTATCACATTTAAACAACGATATTTATTTTCACCTGAAATGAGTCCGTGACAGTTGATGATATTGTTTTCTCTATGATTTGACTGATTGAACGAGCAACAGTTGTTCCAATTGAAGATATTTCCTTCTTAATAATTTTCTCCAATTGAGTGGATAAATCCTTGTTTACATAACTGGACATCAAATTTGTTATTTGCTGAGCACGATCCTGCTCTAACTTCTCTTGCTTTGCATTTTCTTCTAGCAATCGAGCCCACAAGGCATCAGAGTTAGACTTGACAACTTTCTCCATGTTCTTACCCAAGGATCCTTCTAATCTTTTGCCTTCTTTGGTAACTGGAACAGAAACCATCGCACTCATCTGTTTTTGCATTTCTTTTTGCATGCTTATTAACTGCAAGACAAGAACAAGTTATAAGGGAAGAAAATACAATCAGGTCATTCTATGACATGTCTAGATAAGAGTGACAAAACCAGATGCCTCAAGTCTTGAGGACTACAAAAAATTACAGGAAAGACTAGAGATTTCATTTATCTAAAGCCTTGTTTGGTTCAAAGTAGAGGAGGGAAGATGGGGTTAATTAAAGGTAGGTAAGGTTAGGTGAAGGGAAGTTATGAGGTGAGGGTAGGGTAGATATTTTAATAATTGTTGTTTGGTTTAGAGAGAGAGGTGAAGGGAGCAAATTCGAAGTTGACAGCTATACTCTTATAATTTTATTTATGCTCTTTTTTTCTTGTTCATTATATTTATATTAAAATAACCATTTTCTAGAATGCTTGAATTACAAAAAGGCATTGCTTCCCTTGTATATGATAAAATAATTTTATATAATCTTTAAAAGATAATAATATTAATTTTAACATGTTATTTCATCTTTAATGATGTTATTGTATCAAGAACATTTTTTCAATGAGTGGATTTTCATTATCAAAGTGAGCAATAACAGATGGGAAAAACAGTTGGAGGGAAAAAAAAGGAAACGAAAAAAAAGTTGAAGAAAAAAAAGAAACAAAAAAAATTTTAGGCATAAGGGTAGATGAAATATTTTAAAATTGTCATGGGCAATTTTGGAAGGGTTGGAGAAAAGTTTCTCACCCCTCTAAAAAACCCCGATTTTGGGGGGTGAGAAAGGAGGGTGAGGTACCACAAAAAAACAAAAATTTTACACCCTCTTCCCCTCCATGTTTTTGAACCAAATAACTTTATTCATTGTCCTCCCCTCCCCTACCCTACCCTCCCATCAAAAAACCCCCAACCAAACAGACCCTTATTGTAGGCTTGCAAGGGCAAGTCAAATAATGATAAATATTTTATAAAATTGAATTGGTTTGATTAAGATGAAACAAGAGCAGTACATATTAATGGTGAAAAAAATGAACTTAGGCAATACATGAAGCATGCCTGTAGCCCATATTACACAGCAAAAAATGGCTCAACAATAGGCTGAAAGAAGCAAACACAAATTTTAAAAAAAAAATTGCAAGAATGTGGATTGATACCTGGCCTAGCATCTCTTGCATAGCTGATAACTGGGGCAAAACAACTTCTGTGGTAGAACCTTCTAAATCGCCACCATGATAGTTCAACGAGGCCATTGAGTTAAAGGGACTAGGAGATGCAGAAGATGAACCACCTACTTGAGGATGTTTGCCTTTTTGCTTTTTACCTTTCACAGATGGTGCTGGAGATTGTGAAGCAGCAACGGTGGTTTCTGATTCACTGAGGCTGGCAGTTACAACCTTACTCATATCTTGACTTTCTTCCCTAGATGGGTTAAAAGTTTGATCAGGTGCATCAATATTACTTGCATCATCAGCCTGGCGAACTTCCTCAATGCTACAAGTTTCTCTGGCCATTTGAATGCCCAGGTCAGAAGCCTGAGAATAGAATAGCTTCTCTCTTTTCTCAGAAACAGTAGTGTGAGTATCTCTATCTCTATCAGACTCAGTTTTTTCGTGACTAGAACTTGTTTCACCCGCAACCTTGACCTCTACTTCAGGATGGACTGCATCACTATGGGCAACTACGTCTTGAACCTTTGCCTCAGCTACATTAATACCTTGAGAAGCATAAGAATTCTCTGAAGATAAAGCAGCTGTAGAGAATATCTCAGAGGGGGTTACCAAATGGGTTGGGTGTTTGAACATTGTAGAAGTATTGGAAGCCACAGAAACTTCATTTTGTTTATCATTCTTCCTTAAATTGTCACCTGATGCAGGAACATCACGCAGACCATCTTTTTCAGACTCCATTCTCTGTTCAATTGAACCATCAAGGTATGTCTGCTCACTGCTGTGACCAGCACTTGATAAAGTAGTCTCCATATTATGCAATGGACTTTTGAAATCAGATAACTTCCGTGACAATCTTGGACTCAAAGGAAGAGGAGGTGAAACAGATTGGATATGTTCAACACCACTATGAGAAGGCACATCATGTGGCTTTGTTTGTGTTCCTGAAGCAGAACCTTCTGGCAGACCAGAGATATCAGAAGACAAACTGACAGGAAGACTGTGAATGGGGCCAACTTCTGAGTTGCTAGAATGAAGTTGAGGCATATTCGCAGCTTCCATATTAGTAGATCCATCAAAGGCACGGGATTTGTTGGGTGCCGTTTTCTCAAGTTCAATGTTGTCCAAGGGTGGAGGTAAACATTGAGACAAGTTAAGTGCATACTGTTGAATAGCTTGTGTCTGGACGCAATAAATCTGTACAATATGTTCTCCATCTGGTAAACAATCACTAGTTCCAGTAAGACTTAATATAGGCATTGTGACTGTGAACTCAGCAATGTAATCCATGCGAGTAGCAGTTGGATTAGGTCCATATTCTATGTGTACAGCATATATTGTATTCTTTTTGGAATTAGCAAGCAGATATAAACCAGCACGGCTCAATGCTACAACTTGATTAAAGAAAGCATCTTCAGGATTGGCTTCAGAAGAACTTTTTATATCCAAAGTCTGGATACAGTTCCATGACTCAGAGTCATTAGGCAACAACCAGCCCTCCTCATTGTCAGATACCCATATCTTCACTTCCCGATTTAGTGGCCCCTGCAGTAAAGGAAAAATATATAAAAATAAATCATTTTATAAAAATGCTTGGGTGAAACTGGATGGCACCTTCAGCAGAAGGAACAAATGGTCAAGTAACATTGCATAAGTACAAAAGCACCCACATACATAGCATAATCATACATCATATTTTCAATTAAGAGATAAAATAAAAGCATATACCGCTGTGATAAGGACTATGTGATCAGGGCGGTGAGGAGCAGTCAAGAAGGTCACAGAATTAACCGGATTGCCATCATGAGGCCTTAAAACAGCAAGCGGAGATGCCTTGCGTTCTTCCCATACCTTTACCTGGGGGCACAAATGAGTAATTGATAAGCAAAAGATAGAGTGAGACTGAACATGATTCTTTCGACAACTATATTATGAATTTATGACATGAATTAATTAGTTTGGGTGCTTTATTTATCCCATCCAGTGACAGAAAATAGGTTAAAAAGGAAATAAAAATAATAATATATTTCACATACACTTCTGTATTCATGGGCTAAAATTGTTATATCTGATGGAACAATTGACCTTATCAAAAATAAAACCCAATTGATAATATCATGACATGAACAAACCCCCCCCCCCCCAAAAAAAAACAAAAAAAGGCCCCTGGCCAAAACTTTTTTTTTTTGGGGGGGGGGGGTGCTGGGAGAGAGGAGGACCGTGTTGCTTAAGAGGGGATCAGACATGTTTATCCTTTTAGAGCCCCCTTACACTATAAAATTGGAAGGCAGAAACCCAAAGCAAAAGAACAAGGCAAGGAGCAGGAATGCAAACCGTGCCATCAGTTGAAGCTGAAGCTAATCGACTTTTCATCCATTGGCACATCGACAATTCAGTGACATCACCATCATGTTTACCAACAAGTTGCACCCCATCAATCAACTTATCTATGGAACATTTAAGAGGCTCTTCTGCTGAAAAAGTTTCACCTTTTCCAGCTTTCATGGTGTCAATTTTAAGGATGCGGTTTCCAACAGCAACCATTAGAATCTCCTGTTGATCAACTCCAATAAATGGACAACATAGAAGTTAAAAATTAGATCAATTAATATACGCAGGAGGCTTTAAGCTAAATGATCACAATTACAAACTTGCTATTACTTGTTTGTGGGGATGCCAGCACACTCGTGGATGAACTGATTCACCAACACCTACTATTTGAAGGGCTGTGATGACTTTTCCAGTAATCTGAGGCTTGTCATCCTCATCAGGACCCTCATTAATCTTCCATACGAAAATTCTCCCATCAGTGCTAGCACTGTGAGTTTGATGGCAAATTCAAATGGGGTAAATTCATACATTAGTGCAATGCAATTTCAATGACAAACAAGAAACATAGAAGTGAATTTACCTGGCCAGCAGGTGAAGGTCCTCAGCAAAGAAAACCATATCCGTTACTCTCTACACAAACAGTTTATTTACATAAATGAGGGGTGATATGGAAAATATAAAATCATCACATATCAATTGAGTGTAGCAACAGACAGCAGTGAATTTCTTATACAAGACAGGGAAATCTTAACATATTCAAAGGATGATAAATTTAGAAGGAAAACATCCAACATGACAAAAAAGCTGCCTAGGCTAGTCATATGAGAGATTAAACAAAAGAAGTACACATGTACATATCAACTAATTTACGGGAGCTGGAGACAATAGCTCCATGAACTGAACCAATTAAATGAAGATATCACCAAAAGTAAAGAAAGGACAACAGAAACAACTTAAATCTATTTATACCCAAAAAGTCTTATTTGATTCTGCACTGTTTCCTCACCCCAGTCACAAGCAATGGGAAAAACCAACATTCAACTTAAAAGAAACTTTAAAACATTATTTACCAGTAGATTTAATAAGTGCAAGTTCTTCGTGAATCTAAACAATAACAACAACAAAGCCTTATTCCATTGGGTGGGTCAGCTTTATAGATCACACGATGGCACTCTGCTCTATCATAGACTGGATTTGGATAGATTATTAACCAATATATCTCTCTTTATAACCTCATTAATTTCAAACCAACAGACAAATAAATGTAACAAGTACGATAGGCAAAAGCCTGTTATAGTGAAAAGAATACACTTCTCAAAACAGGATTGGAAAGTTCACAGTCATCAGGACCCAAAAAGCACTTGGTATGAGCATACTGAATTTCGTATTAATCCAGGCTTGCTTTATCACATGTTTACAGCATTGAACTCCAAATGCAATGCTGATGCTATATTTCAAAAAAGAAATGGGTTTTCTGCCCTGCACTACTGAGCTTATGCATCAATTTTTCTATCACAAAGAAGCTAGATTTGACTCAATGAAAAATTCGAGGAAATAACAAAAAAGAGAAAGGTTTCTGTTAAAGCAACCAACCTGGGTGTGACCTCGCAGCAAATATCTTAATGCAGTGTTAATATTAAGAACCCGGATTGCACCAAGTTTCAGTCCATAGCATATATAAGATCTATTCACTGCAATTTGACGGCCAAGAACAAGCCCAGGATCAGAAGCATACTTAGTGATAGGAGTAACCTCGAGCTGGGGTTGAACTTCTCCTGGCAACCGAACATCAATGTCATAGACGACATTGTCTCCCATCAAATGACGTCCTTTAGGAAGTTTGCTACTGAGCATCCTCGTTGGAGCCGACGGGGTGGAAGCTAAGATTGTCGGATTTGCGGACATTGCAAATTCAGAAACTGTCGGAACAGAGGAGGCTTGAGTGAGTTCAGGATTAGAAGAAGGGCTTTGTTGTGTGCCCAAGAGAGCCATCAAGCGGGCCCCACTGGAGTTATTACTAGGATTCGGAGATGAAGGAATTAGTGGGGATGATGATGATGAAGGAGAAGGCGATTGAAACATGGGTCTAGGTGGAACATGCATTTGGGGCGGAAGAGGATGAATACGAGGTTGCTCTTGGGGCTGTTGTTGCTGCTGGAGATGCGTCTGGTAAGGAAGATAGTGAGGATAATAGGGGTATACACCGGTGGGTGGAGGATAAGAGGAAGAAGAAGGCGTAGGATAGGAGGTGGAGGAGGAGGAGGAGGGAGGTGCAGGGAATGAAGGAGAAGAGTTTAAGATTGGGGGATTTGAAGGATAAGGAGAAGGAGGAGGATTAGATGAAGGCTTGAAAAGATTTTGCAAATCAAATTGACTTGTTTGTTGCTGATGATGATGCTGGGGCTGTTGATTTGGATTCCCAGGAGATGCCATAAAACGTTGAAGCAAAAATCTCAGAAAAAAATTAATAACTTCAACCCCAGAAACAAAAAAATCGAAAATTGGGATCCGATGGATGAAGATTTTGGAGATCTAAAATTGGATTGGATCCTGCCTCTCTTGAAAGTTGAAAGCTCCCAGGACTGCTACTTCATACCAGTTCTTTTTTTTTTTTTTTGGTGATAAATTCTTTTTTTTATTTGCTGCTTATAACATCACAACGCATCTAAAAGAACAATCCTTGTTTTTTTTTTTAAAGGAAAAAACTTACACCCACTTTCTCTTTCCCTTCGTTTTCTTCTCTTCGTTTTCTCCTAGGCGGTGACCAGGATTAGCCGAAATTGAGGTTAAGGGCAAGCATGTTACCTTGCATGTTTTCTTATTTTTATTTTTATTTAATCCTCCAATTCAGCAAATTGCACGGGGAGCGAGCGAGAGAGGGGGAGAGAGAGAGAGAGAGAGAGAGAGAGAGGAAAATGTTAAGAATAATGACAAACATCATAACATCATAGGATGATAGAAAATGAGGAGTGATGCAGAAAGGAATTTTAATAATTAAAAATTGTTTGTAATTAAAAATGAATATAGTGAATGCATGAACATGAATGAGTGATGATTATCAATTTTAATAAACCTTTCTATTGGCCACTCATTACTCACTACTCTCTTT
>QFDD01004812.1:0-11350 GCA_006871305.1 Vachellia collinsii | reverse complement strand
TGTAAATAATATTTTTCATGCCCATGAATGCGATGCAGGCCACTGGGCAGTGATTGCGGTATAGTGAATGTAAACATTCCAACAAATGGAGCTGAGATCGGCGGTGCTTTTGGAGGAGAAAAGGCAACTGGTGGCGGTCGTGAGGCTGGAAGTGACTCTTGGAAGCAATACATGCGTCGTTCAACTTGGTAAATTTTAGCCCTCAAATTATATAAGTTTTGTTTTACATATTTCTCCCTGCCCTGTAATGACATGTTCGGCCGAAAAAGAAGTCTTGTGATGACAATCATTTCTGCTATTGACAGTACCATCAACTATGGGAGTGAACTGCCATTGGCTCAGGGAATCAACTTTGGCTAGGGAGCAATCCTTGTGAAGGAAGGGGTTGAAATGGAATTTGAGGCCTGGAGAATAGATGATCTGTAGGGGGATGATATTGGTTATCGTGCCAGCTAAATATATAGTAGTATGCTTGCAACTTTTATGATGTTAAAGAGACATTAAGCAGACATGAATAACTCAATCAGATGTGATCCTTATTCACCTAATAAAAGTTGCCGATTTTATTTGTGATCTGTGGTTCGTAGTTCTTAGTATCGCGTTGCTTTAAAAATTTTTGCTTAACCATCGCCCCGGGGGGGGGGGGGGAATTAACTGACAATAAAAGCTTTGAATAAGTGTTACGTACGTGACTGTTAGTTTCTAAAAAGCAATGCAGTCAGGTCATGAAGGAAAGTCTATTTTCTGGGGTCTAAATGCTGTTTCAGTGAGTTTCATATGGAGATCGAGGTTGTGGATGTATTCTTTTGGGGAGTCAAATTTAGATAGTTAGACACTAAGTGTTTGGATTATATATTTTTTTAGTGATTTTATATAATTCAAGATAAATATGAGGTTAATTTTATTTTGATTTATGTGAAAATGTTTTTTAATTAACATGCCACGTTACCGTCATGGGTTATTGCCAAGAAAATGCAGCACTGAATGGAGCGTTGGTTCTAGCCTTCTAGCAAAATTTCGTCTCTTGATCATGTTCATGCTCGCACTGTTATTTAAAAAATTGTTAAATTGTGAAAAAAATTCGTACTATTACCGATTTTAATTTCGCCAAGATGTGAACCCGGGTTTTTTTTAGAGAACTCACAAATGAAACGTCAACCTAAAATTATTACTACAAAGTTGTTATATGGATTATATGTTTCCATGGCTCCTCCAGTGGACTTTGAATGGCATGTCCTTGTATATATTTTTATGGGTCAAATTAAATATTCTGAGTTGGTGGGGAAGGAGATTGTTGTACCGGGAACAAGTCACATGCTTTGGATTCATTTGGAAGACCGCAAGAAATGGCTGGATGAGCAAGACGAGACACGTGTATTTGTTGATAATGACTCTGATTTTGTCTTACGTACGACCGTAGCTGTCATTGTGGGCCCTGCAAACCTCGTAAAATGATCTTCCTTCTCCGCAGTAATGGTTAATTTTGAGTTACCTAAATTCAAATAATATATTACTTATCATTCAACTATTACATAAAAAAGGTAATTAAATTCATTTGTTTTTATTTTTTTACATAATTCTATTATTTAAAAAAAATGTTTATTTTGTATTTAGTGGATTGTTATGAAAATTTAATCTATCTTTTAAATATTTTAAATCATTTAACGATCTTTAGGATCTATCAGTAGTTTATCTTTTAGGATATTATTGTAGTTATATGAGTGTTAAATCATAGATATCAAGGATATTATTTAATATCAATATATTTGATTTAATTTAAGTTTAAGTAGGTAATGTCATATCTTTTTAATATTTTTTTGAAAGAAAAACTTCTCATTCAATTCTTTTTCGAAATAACTGAATACAACTTGTTTCTTAAATAAAAAATTTACTATCTCTAATATGATTCAAAATATTAAAAAAATATGATTTCATTTATTTAAATTAAATAAAAAATATTGATATTAAATAATATTCTTGAGATTCCTAATTTGACACTCATATAACTACAATAATATTCTAAAAAATAAACTACTAATATATCTAAAGACCTTTAAGATGAAACAAAGTATATCAAATTTTTCTAATAATCCATTAAATATAAGATGACCCTTTTTTAGATAATAAAATTATATAGAAAATGAAAACAAAATGATTTAATTGTCTTTTTTCACGTGCATCTCCCCATAGTTGAATGCCAAGTAAGATATATACTTGAATTGACATAAATGGTCTTTGGATTCCTATAAACCCATTTGAATTAGCAATAATAAAAATAACCTTCTGTCAAAACAAATTTTGAAAGATGAAATTAGAATAAAAGTTAGATGATGTATGTAACTTATGTTTAAATGAAAAGTAATAAAAGTGACTTTTTGTAAAACTAAAAATTTGTTTGGATAGATATTTAAGAAGTAAATTTTAATAAAAATGGCTTAAAAGAATGTGAATACCATTAATAATATTATATATTATTTTATATAATTGATGACTTTAGGATAAAAAATAAAATGATAGAAATTAAAATAGTTAATGTATTACAGAGAAAAACTTGAAAATAGTAAAATGTATAAAATTTGATTATTTAGTGAATGAATATATATAGATAAATTAAATATCATTTGAAAATGTTCTCTTCACTGTGTTCATTGCTTACTCCTTGAAGCTCTTTTATGACCCAAACAGCAGCTGTGCACCAAAAGCCATTTCACATAGTGTTTGAACCTCCCAAATGCTTGTTAGAAAAGCACTCACAAATTAAAAACAAGCTAATCCAAACAAACCTTCAAGTCCTTGGTCTTCATGGAAGAAATTTTCATTGGATAGCATTCTATTCTATCCCCATCACCATCATACATGTGTCAGCTAGTTATATTACATATGACATTTACTATATAAATCCTGTAGCTTCTAAAATTTTTTACATTTAAAAAAAAATAATCCCCCCCCAAAAAAAAAGGAAAAACACAGATGTTATTCGAGTTCAGAATAAAAAAACTAAAAAAATTATTAACGTATCATATAGAATGTATAGAGATCCGTTCTATATATTTATAAATTATAAATTTATCCAAGCCCTCTTGAGTTCAATTCAATTTATATTTTTAAATCTTTCTCCATACGTTTTATCAGATTTCATGTAACTTGTATACATTTTTAACTTTGTATGAACAAATTAACAAAAGTTGAATGTTAAACGGTAAGTATGCAATCTAAATTATTGCTAAGCTAGTTGATGAATTTGCTTTGATTTAAAAGGTAAGATTTGGGTTTCCTTCGCTTCCACCTTTATCATATTTATCCCCAATTACTTTTATTGATTAGACCCACACTAATGCACATTAAGAGAATTTAATTATTAAAAATATATTTTAGCTAACTTAACCCATTATTTTCTTAATGCAATTTTTACATAGCTAACTTAACCCATCATTTTTTACAAGTTTTAATTTAAAAAATGACAAAAGATGCTACTCATTTGTCAGTATGACTTGAGTGATTATATTCCTTTAATGAAACCTCATAATAATTATCCGAAAAAAAAATATCGTTGCGTCTTAAATGGCGATTGATCTAAAACCATACAAACGGAGAAGAAATATAATCAACAGATGGAAAGTGGAGCAGACAAGTAGTTTCCACATCGTCTATTTTTGTCCTTATTGAACTTTGGTGCCAGCTCGTCAATGTTTGCTAGCTGTTGAGGGGCTTTCTTTGAGCCTTCATTTGTATTTTCGTCACAACGAACTCCCAAATCTTTCTTCCTCATACATTCATACATTAGTTTCACGAGTGAGATTGGGAAAACAATTGAGTATTAACTTGAAGTTAAAAATTTTGAGTGTCACCTTTCTCTCATTCTTCTTTTTGAAATCTGGGCTGCAATGATTGGATATGACCAGATTATCCATATCATCCAGATAACTCCATATGTTGACCGACCTCAATTAATTGCTTGCATTTCGGTTCTAGTCAACTATAACTGCTTAAATTAATTAATTCAATAACTTGGATTGTGAATCGCCAAAAAAAAAAAAAATTCATCGTTTCTTGTGAAAACATCGACATTCTGTCAATCTTCTTGTTCTTCATTGTGGGGTTATCTTATCTTTGCCTCCTTGCTTCTACAATGGCTTCAAGAAACAGACCATGTTTGTCGGTCAAGTGTCAACCCTTCATTCGCTCCTGCTGCTTTTCCATTTCTTACATTACTGTCAAACACTTCAAGTCAAATAATCAATTCAAAACTCAACTGAAATATCACAGCTATTTACATAATTTAAGGAAAATTGACTTGCAAGTTGTTATAATGTTATCTATTTTTTTAATTAATTTTCCCTAATGCTTTTGTAATTTTGATTGGACCTTTAATTTTCTCAATTACAGGTATCTAGTTCATGTGATTATAATTTGTTAATTCACAAGAGAAACGAATAACTTTCATCCCATTATTTGATTTTTAAAAACCCTTTATTTTGCATCTTGTGATATTTTACATGTTGCTTAATGGACGTTCACATCAATTCTCATTAATGGATTATGAGTTTGTGAACTAGATGCTTATAATTGAGAAAATTCTGGAGAGTTAATAAGAAACCAAGGAAACCTAAATCAATATAAGGTGAAATTATAAGGAGGGTGACTTAATTTTCTCCATAATTTCAGTTATGCACCTGACTACGAGTATTTTTTTGGAGGAATTATTATAAAATCATATGCAAGAGAATTAATATCAAACAGGTTCTAAGAAATTGTCAATACAAGTAATTTAAGTTATCAATAATAACTATTTGAATTATAAATAGACTTTTATGATATTAATTATTTTACATAAAATTTTACAGTAATTCTGCAACCTTCTTTTGTATTTGCTAGTGATTTGAAGAGTCGTAGGGAGCACGAACTCTAACAACAACGGGCGAAAAAAGATAAAGAGAAGGGAAAGTCTCGATTCACGTAATGATATGCCTCCGCTTTTTGTTTTGTCAGAAATTTAACTTCGTGGTGTCGATGCAGCCAGAAGTTTCAGGCACAACCATTTCTCCTGTGTCTTTTATTTTCTGAGTTTGATTGGCTCCCCCGTTCATGCCTATCAAGTCACTCGCCACAGACAAAATAAGTAAACAAAAATCTTCATCCCATGTCTCTTACAGTAAATATAGTTATAACCATCACAAGACGGCATAATGCGCTAAATTATCTTTCAGGATTAGGGCTCAGATGCTCAGAAACTTTATGAATATTATTACGCAATTCTTGTAAGCTCAGAGGTCAGAGTAATGGGTCTCTGTCATGATATTACACTGAACAGACACTTTATATAGGGACGAAACTAAAATTTGTTCAGAATATGCTACTATTTACAAAAGGAGATAGAGAAGGAGCGGAAATCAAAGAAATAGTATTAGAGTCAAGTCATTAATATGCAGATTTCTACCTATAAGGCCGTGAAGGCCCTTCTTCTTCTTTTTTGAATTTGTCTCGCGTGAAACAGAGACGGTGTCCTCCTCTGTGTCGCGTTGTATCTCAACCTGAGATGGAGGAGAAGCAACTTTCCGACCGAACCAGAGGTGAGGTTCGGGTTTGATGATGGGCCACCGGCAAGGAGAAGCTCGATGAGTTTGATCGGACATGTCTCGGGGAGTCCAGGCTCCGGCGAAGAACCCGACCCATGGCGAAGATTGGGTGCTCTGTTTCACGGAGACGACCGCCGCGGGAAGACGATCGGAACTGGGAGCAGAAAGTGATATGGCGGTTGAGAGCTTCATCGAGAGTGATGAGTCGGTCTGATCTTAAAACCTCGTCCTTCACTGCCTCCACACACAACCCACACAGCCACCGACCTTGAAACCTCTGACGAACACGAGAGATGTAAGCAGGCGTGCAGTCCTCGGAGAATCCACACGAGTCACATTTGACGCTCTCCACCTCCATATGAGGTTGTTTCGCTGTTACACTTTGTGTCTCGCTCTCTCTCTCTGACCCAGAAATTGCCATAATCTTCTCTCCCCCTCTCTGTATATATATGGGCAATGGGGGGGGGGGTATGAGGTTGTCCTGTGTTAATAACAAACGAAGGCTTCAGAGTTTGAAGATTTTGAACTTCTTTTCTGCGTGGCCGGAATATAATAGCATTGTGTGTGAGTGTGGTGGGGATGAAGGGGTTATTAAATAGGAATAAAAGCGTCGTGGGGCTGATTCAGAGTTCACACGTGGCACATAGTGAAAAACTGAATGTGACAACCTGGAAGAATGCTGAGATAGGCTGGTAAATTTACCTAATCATGATGAGCTTTCACATCCTCCTCTCTGGTCTCTCGATACACACGCTTTTGACCCAAGAATGATGACCAACCGTTCAAAGGAAACACCTTAATCCGCATAACATAAGGGCGCTTAAGAAAAAAGACAGCACTCTAATTTGCTGGTGACATCCCTTTTCATGCTCGGCGTTTTCTTCCATTTAACTAATAGGTTGGGTCCAGTGGAGGCCGAAGCATGATTGATTCTCCTTATATGATGACCTTTTTTTTATGAAAGAAAAAAGGGGTAATCATGCAGTAGTTGAGTTTAGCATAATAGTAACCTATTGAGCTCCAAAGTAATGTTCAGTTAGATGAAAATAACTTCATCTCAATAATAATGTTAAAGGTTCTCCCCGTGCTAGGCACGTGGGTGCAAAGTTCTCTCCGTGGAACATGTGAGAGCGTAGTTTAGTTACAATAGAATTCAGGCGGGAAAAACGGTTAGAAGAGCGACGATGATTGGAGGTGGTAACTCCGTCGGAAGAATGGCGGCAGACGGTGAACAAGTGATCGGCGAAACGTTTGACGAACCATCGGTATGGAATGAAGATGAAGCGAAGAATATACTGATAGGGAAAATCATTGCGGAAAAGGAGGTTAGTCGAGTGATGGTGGAGACAGTAATGCTGAAAGCGTGGAATCTCCAATCTGGACTAGATGTAGTGGAGATCTCAAAGAACGCATTCTTTTTTAAATTCCTAGATAGAGATGAATGCAATCGCATAATCCGAGGTAGACCTTGGATGATCAATGGACGCTTGCTGAACCTTTGTGAATGGCGTCAATTCATGGTAATTGAGGATTGTAACTTCAGTAGATGTCCGATTTGGATCCAACTACATAATGTACCATTGGAAGTAATGAATATCACCAACGCCATTCGAATGGGGAACCGGATAGGTGAAGTGGTTATGGCTGAGGATCCAAAACATAGTAAGCGGATGTTACGAAGCTACTTTCGCATATGTGTAAACTTGGATCTTAGGAAGCCACTAATCTCAGGATGCTGGATTCCGAAACCAAATAATACAAGGAGCTGGACATCTATCAAGTATGAGAAGATCCAAGACTTTTGTCATCGATGTGGTAATGTTGCACATGACTTTAGAACTTGCTCTTCTCCAAGGTTGATGTCAATACCTGAACCTGAGAAGCCTCGATTTGGAAGTTGGACCACTACCGAACAAGTGAGAACATGGGAAGAGGCACTTGTGGTGGTCAAGGAAGGATGGCCTGAGATTAATACTAAATGGCAGAGGATTAAGGAGGAAAAGAGACTCAAGAAAAAGGATGAAGGCAGTAAAGAGGAGGATATATTTGCTATCAGCTTTGTTGAGAAAAGGGGAAATCAAAGAGTGGAGAAAGCAACTAAACGAAAAGAAGATCAGAGGATGCTGAATAAAGGTAAGACTCATGTTGAACAATGTGATGATATGAGAAAAACCTTTGATTCAGAAGACTCATGGTATGAGAAAGATAGCTCAAACAATCATAAAAAGAAGAACGAATCAAAACCTGAGAATGGTGATATAGGAGGTAACTCAAAACAAATACAGGAATACCCCTACACTGTGGAGTTGCCCCCTGAAGAAGCTGATAATGAGAAAGCAATAGTAGTGTATGTGAAGGAGGATGTTCAGAAGATAATCAATGGTCTTGGCAATATGAAACTGAAGAGGAAAGCTGAAGAAGAAGGGGGGAAGAAAATAAGCAAAAGAAGAAGAGTGGATGATGAGAAGAGCTTAACACCTACTGCTATCACAAAGGCAGTCAGTAACCTCAGGAAAGTGAAGGCGAAAATTAGAAGAGCAGCGAAAGGGAGGAAGAGAGTAGAGATGGCTATCTTGAGAATAGAAGAGAAGAATGGAGGTGAACAGAAGGAAAAAGGAAGTGTGGAAGCTGAAGGCATGGGTGGCTGGCCTTTAACAGCCCCCATGGAACAATGAAGATCTTAGCATGGAACTGTAAAGGTTTGGGGGTGGCCTTGACAGTTAAAAACTTGAAAGATAGCAATAGAAAATTCAAACCCTCTATTGTGTATCTAATGGAAACGAGGATGAGAAACAAGAAACTAAAAAGAATAAGAAGAGCATGCGGGCTAGAGAATGAGCTGTATGTGGAGCCCAGAGGTTCAGCAGTGTGGTGGAGAGAAGGCATTGACATAGAGGCTTTGTATCAGTCTAGAAACCTCATTCATGTCAAAGCAAAATCTGCAGTAATGAATATACCAGAATTTATTACCTTTGTGTATGGGGCTCCTAGAGAGGAGGAGAGGCCTACTGTGTGGAATCGACTGAAGTCAATAGCCAGAAGTGTTAAAGGTGCATGGCTGTGTATTGGAGACTTCAATGAGATAGGAGCACAAGAGGAAAAGGAGGGAGGGAGGCCTATCAACATTAGAAGAGCAATTGGCTTTCAAACCTTGATAGATGAATGTGGATTGATTGATCTTGGCTTCAAAGGGGCCAGATTTACATGGAATAATAGAAGATTTGGAGGAGCTAATATTCGAGAACGAATTGATAAGGGATTTGGAAACATTACCTTTAGAGAGAACTTTGAGAAAGCTCAAGTATTCCATATCGAGCCCATAGGATCAGACCATCACCTGGTAGTTGTTGATTGTTGTTACCAGGAGGAGAAATCTCTTAGAACTTTTAAATTCAATGCTGCATGGGTGGAACACAATCAGTATAAAAATACTGTGAAGGAAGGCTGGATGATCGAAGAAACAACAGAAATGAACAGAGTTGATGCCTTGGTTAAGAGGTTAAACAAATGAGAAGAAAACTAATTGAATGGAGTAGGAGAGAATTTCCAAACAACAGAAAGGTAATTAATGAATTAAGAAGTGAGTTGGAGGCCTGTTATGAGGGAACTTGGTCTGAACAAAAAGCAACTGAAGCTGAGACAATTTTGAAGAAAGTGGAGGAAGCATGGGATCGAGAGGAAGCATATTGGTGGCAGAAATCTAGACTGAATTGGATAAAAAATAGGGACAGGAATACAAAATTTTTCCATAGCACCACGATTTAGAGAAGACTGAGAAATAAAGTCCTAAGACTTAAAACAGAAGAAGGAAACTGGGTGGAAGAGACAGGGAGCATTAATAATATGTTTAAGAATTATTATAGGGTGCTATTCTCTTCCAAGAAGACTGAGCAAATGGAAGAGGTTCTCAAGTATGTGAAAAAGAGAGTTACAGAGGAGGAAAATCGCCTGCTGACTAAACCTGTGACTGATAAAGAAATAGAAGAGGCAGTGCATGATCTAGGATCCATAAAGGCTCCAGGCCCATATGGTTTTACTGCCATGTTTTATCAAGCATCATGGGATGAAGTGAAGAAAGAAATATGTAGCATGGTGTCAGAATTCTTCCAAAAACAAACTCAACTCAATAAGATCAATTTAACTCATATTGCTTTGATCCCAAAAATTGATAGGCTTGAATCTGTCAACCAATTCCATCCAATAGGTCTCTGTAATGTATCATATAAGATCATTACAAAGATCTTGACAGCAAGATTAAGAAGCCTCATGAGTAAATACATAACCGAGCTGCAGAGAGCCTTTGTTGCTGGAAGATTGATTCAAGACAATGTAATAATAGCCCATGAAGCCTTCCAGTATTTGAAACGAAAGAAGAATAGCTCCAGGAGTGAGTTAGCTCTGAAAATTGATCTCAGTAAAGCCTATGACTGTGTAGATTGGAAATTCTTGAAAGAAGTGATGTTACACATGGGATTTTGTAGTAGGTGGGTGAGCTGGATTATGGAGTGTGTAACATCTATTGAATTTGATTTGCTGGTTTCAGGGAAAAAAATTGCAAGGATAAGACTAGAAAGAGGTATTAGGCAAGGGGACCCCCTATCCCCTTACCTGTTTATAATGGTTGCTGATGTATTATCCCTCATGGTGCAGCATCATATCAAAAATGGTGATCTTATGGGGCTAAGGTTATCTAGAGGAGGGCCCATGCTGTCACACTGTTTCTTTGCTGATGATGTGCTTTTCTTTGTGAAGGTTCAAAAGGAGAATTGCATGGCACTGAAACTAATACTGGACATGTACAGTAATGCCTCAGGTTAGGAGATGAATATGAAAAAGTCCTGCATTTATTTTTCTGCCAACACATCTAGAAAAATCAAAGTTGAAATTGAGGATGTGCTTGGAGTCAAGGCAACAAATGAACCAGGGAAGTACTTAGGTCTCCCCTTTCTGTGGGGAAGATCTAAAACTGCAGCCCTGAATTTTGTCAAGTTGAAAATAAGGAAGAAATTGCAAGGTTGGAAACAGAAACTTTTAACTTTTGCTGGCAAAGAAGTGCTAATCAAGGCTGTAGCTAATTCAATCCTTGTATACCCCATGTCCAGTTTCTTATTCCCTCTGAAGTGTTGTAAGGAATTTGATAGACTGATCTCAGATTTTTGGTGGGGACAGAACGAACAGGAGGGCAGGAAAATCCATTGGAAAAAATGGAGTACGATGACTCTAGCAAAAGAAGAGGGAGGAATGGGGTTTAGGAGTTTCCATGATTTCAACAAGGCATTATTAGCTAAAACAACATGGAGGCTACTACAGAACCCAGATGAACTTTGGTGCAGGGTTTTGAAAGGAATTTATTTTCCTAAGTGTAGCTTTATGGAAGCAAAAAGAGGTGGGAAGTCTTCATGGGGCTGGAGTAGCATTATTGAAGGGAGGGAACTCCTTAAAAAAGAGTTATTTTGGAAAGTGGGAGATGGAAGAGATATTAAGGTGTGGGGTGACAGATGGATCCCTGGCCCCAATCTGGGAAAACTAAATGAGGAAGGGTTGACTGAGGAAGATAAGAGCATGAAGGTAGCTGATCTCATAAAAGAAGGGAGATGGGAGATTAGTGGCATTGAAGGGAAAATTAATGATGAAGAGAGAAGCAAAATCATGCAGATCAGTATTGTTGGAAGTGGTAGGAAGGATGAAGCAGTGTGGTTGATGTGTAAGGATGGCAAGTATAGTGTAAAATCAGGTTATCACGTGGCAAAGGGAGAAACAAGAGCTACTGGAAA
>QFDD01004811.1:0-10435 GCA_006871305.1 Vachellia collinsii | reverse complement strand
GTATGGGTTGAAGTCGTGTACGTTGACGTCATATGGTCAAAGTTCATGAGTGACCCCAAGCCCCAAGGCGAAAGATCTTTGACCATCGTGGCTCCCACGTGCGCTCATCGTACCCGTTAACGCCTACCTCCTTCACATTCTCATGCCGCGCCATACATATCTGTTTACGCAGGGGATACAAGTCATTTTTTTAATGATTTATGATGTAAATATATAAAATAAATTTTATCCTAATTTATATATATATATATATACACGTGGTTTTTTGGCAACGTCATCTCAATTTCACTTGTTCTCTTCCTGCCTCCTCTACTCTCCATTTCATTTTCTCTTTCTCCACCTACACTTCTTGTCTAGTGTGAGAGATTTATTATCACTTTGGTATTGCCACCACCAAGAACATTAGTAGTTGGCATTTAGTTCATACCCATAAGTATTTACTACCTCTGTGATTAATATATATATATATAAGTTAAATAATTAATTTATGGACATTAAAAAAATAAGTTAAATCAATCATCTATAATAAATGTGTGTTGCTAACTTGCTTTCTCTTAATTACTTTGCTTAATCATATGCATTGTAACTATCTCTTGGCCGATGTGCATCCTTTAAATATATATATAAATACTTTGGGGAGAATTATGAATTTGTAAAATAAAATAGATTGAGATCTTATATTTAAGAACAAATCCAACTTTTCATATTAGATTATATATTAAGGATAGATGGTAATCCTATTCTTGCTTCTTCTTCTTTTTGTTGAGACTTATGCCCCGTTTGGTGCATTGGAACCAATGGGCTGGAACTGGAATTTGGGTGGGAACCCAAAAATAAGCTTATTTGTTTGATTGGAACCCAATTCTATAGAATTGGCAATTCCAAAAAAAGGTTGGAACTGAGTTTTATGGCCTAGCCCATGGAACTGAAACTAATTCCATGGAAGTGAAATTTTCTTCCCATTATACCCTCCAACATTTTATCAAATGACAGCTTTGCCCATCTCTCTTCAACATTCTCCTTCCCTGTTCACCTTCCGCCTCCGCCCTCTCTCCCTGTTCACCTTCGGCGTCGACGTCTTCATCTTCCTCCCCCCCTCACATCTTCCTCTAGCGTCGACCTTGCATCTTCTTCCTTGTCCAAATCCATGGCCCCCCAGTGAAGACGACGGACAAGGATGACGACGACGACGGCGTCCTCATCTCCTTCCAGATCAATGCCACAAAGGATGATGGAGAACGACGGCCATAGAAAACGACGACGACGGTGACAGAGAATGGTGCAACGCGACGGCGATGGAGAATGGTGCAACGCAACAGCTACCACCGGCGACGGACTCCATCTGGTCTGGGAAGAAGAAGCGGAAAAAAAAAACTCTCCTCTTCCTTTACCTCCTTTGATCCGCAAACTTGCCACCATCATTTTTTGATTGAGTTTAAATTTTGATTAGCTGTTTAGGTAATTGATTTTGTTGCAAATTTTCTCCAGTGGTAGCTGTTACAGGGGAAGAAGGGGTTTCTTTTTTGGGTGGAGGGTATTTTAGTATTTTTCTATTACAAATATATATTTTAATTAAATTCTATATCTCACCTCTTCCAACCTACCAAACATAATTTAAAACCCACTTCCACCTCCACTTCCACTTCCAATTCTACTTCCATCAAAATGACTTTCGTGTACCAAACAGGGCATTAGGTATGAGCTCTATTGGCACTATTTCGCCTCTCGAGCCTGGTGGGTGAGGGGAAAAAATAGAAATCAATGGCCTGGTGTGAGCTTCGTAACCTTTGATCAGGCTGCGGTTTAGTCAAAGGTTTTATATATTAATTTATCTTTATTTTATCACTGATGGTGTTGGTTTTTAAAACCGTAGTTGGACCAACGAGTTGTGTTTAACCGGGGCTAAAGGATTATGTTTGAAACTTTATAATCATGGTAGATCATTTAAGCATGTGTTTTTATTAGTTAACTCATCAATGCAAATTGAAGTTTGTTTGATATTTGAATAAAGGATTAAGTCCTCATAATCTTGGTGGATTTTTGGTCAATGAGTTGGTTGCTTTTTCTATTATGATTACTTTTAAATATATAGTTAAATTTTTCCTATTATAATAATGAGAAAAGTTTTGATAAAAGTATGAAAGTTTAATGCTTTGGTCCATTCAGCTGATGATTTATGGGAGTTATTTACAACAAATCATCAATCCTATATACATTAATATAATTCCGATGGCCCTCGTGCATTTATAGGCTCGTTTTCTGTCATCAAGTATAATATTTCATTATTCTGAGATTTATTTGTTTGTTTGTCATTTTTATTGGTACATGTATCTTTCTATACATTGGGAACAATTTCTTTCAAAAAGTAATTAGACACTAAATATAAATACTTTATCTAATGAGAATTTAAATTTAAGTTCATTATGTTAGAGGTTGACTTTTTTCTACTACACATATTTCTAGTAGGTTGTTTTGTTTTAAAAGTTCTACCAGCATTGTTTTACTTAGTAAAGACATTAACGTGAAATTGTTATAATAAATAAATTTTATCTATTATTCCTATGTTAATTCCACATTTCCATCTTTGTGTGTGGTGTCTGCCCAGAAACGGACGGACCACAATCGCCGCCTTTTCCAAACTTCGTGCAAAAGTCCAAAGTCTAAACAGTCAACGTCGCCGTTTCCACATTCGTCGATCGACGGGGCCGTCGGAGTCGTGCGCGTCACTGAATACGTCATCACAGCCCACCCCTTCTTCTTCTTCTTTTGACGGCCTCAAGTTACTCGTATAAATAGCTCCTCAACATTCCTCATGCATACCTCATTCGTATCTGCAATCTCTTACTCAAAACTCCCTCGGTTATTGTTCCTCATATATATATATATATATGTATTGACCTTCTTGTCTCTGCGAGCGTCACTGATCCAGAAACATCACAAACAGAATCAAATGGCAGAACTACAACATCATCATGAGTTTGAGCATCCACGGAAGGCCTTTGGATGGGCAGCTAGGGACTCATCTGGCCTTCTCTCTCCTTTCAACTTCTCTCGAAGGTACCCACATTCTTATAGATACACCTCTCTGATCGATGGCTTTTCGTCTCTTCCATATCATTTTCTGTTGTTGAAATCAACACTTGTATTTCTGCAGGGAAACCGGAGAGAAAGATGTGAGATTCAAAGTTATGTACTGTGGAATATGCCACACCGACGCCAGCATGCTCAAGAACGATTGGGGCATTACCGTCTATCCCCTTGTACCAGGGTATGTGTTATATATATATATATATATCCACTCTCTCTGATCAAATTTGCGAGTCATAGTGTGATATATCAATGTCAAGGTTGAAAGTCAATTAAATTAAATTCACTGATTTGATCATATGGTTGCTGATTCAGGCACGAGATTGCTGGTGTAGTGACAGAAGTGGGAAGCAAGGTAGAAAAGTTCAAAGTCGGAGACAGGATTGGTGTGGGATACTTGATTGGGTCCTGTCGATCATGTCAAAGCTGTTCAGACAACCTTGAGAACGAGTGCTCAGAACAAATACTTACTTCTGGCTCTAAGTATGAAGATGGCACTATGACACATGGAGGCTACTCGGACTCTATGGTTGTGGATGAGCACTTTGTGGTTCACATTCCAAAAGCCTTGCCTCTTGATGCTGCAGCTCCTCTGCTTTGTGCTGGGATCACAGTGTATAGCCCTTTGAGATACTATGGTCTGGACAAGCCAGGCCTTCATGTGGGTGTGGTTGGGCTTGGAGGTCTTGGCCATATGGCTGTTAAGTTTGCCAAAGCCTTTGGGGCTAAGGTCACTGTCATCAGTACATCTCCTAACAAGAAGAAGGAAGCCATTGAACATCTTGGAGCTGACTCCTTTATTGTCAGCCGTGAGCAGCATCAGATGCAGGTATGGTAATAACTCTCACAAATTATACTCATTTCGTGTATTTACAAGATATGGATTAAATGCTTTTTCCTTATTAATAATTTCTCTCTTCATTTAATTTATTATTGAGTAACCATTATACTTGAAGGGTATATTAAACATGGTAATATTGGAAAGTTATTAAATTTTAAATAGTTAATGAGATTTAATTTACCGCTTGATTTAGATGGGAAGAAAACTTGAGGGGAAACTCTCAAAATTCGTAAACTTTTTTTGTTTTTTACAATTTTTGGAAGTTTTCCTTGAGTATTACCTCCCCCAATTTTTCTTTCACATTTTCCTCCATTCAAACATAGCCTCAGGGTTTTTTTTTTATTCCATTGAAATATATTGAAAATGATTTATAAATAAGATTAGAATAGTATCAAATATTGGACAATGGATAATCACAGGAAAAATCAGACCTTCTAATTTTATGCTCACATGTGGATATGTAGGCTGCAAGGGGGGCTTTGGATGGAATCATTGACACAGTATCTGCACACCATTTTCTGGGTCCTTTGATTGATCTGTTGAAGTCTAATGGCAAACTTATACTGGTGGGTGCACCTTATTAGAGTACCCAGTGTGTCCTACGTGGCATGCTGTTAGTTGTGAAGTTAGTTGTGAAGTTGTTTCAGTACACAGCTGTATTCTTGTTTGAGTTTATGTTATTATTCAGTTGAGCATGTACACGCTGGCACCATACTGTGCTATGCTCTTCTCTCTCTATAAAGAGCAGTACTGTACGTAAACATAGATCATAATAACAGAAACTACATTTCTTCATTACTCTGTGTTCTTGGCATGGTATCAGAGCCTCTGGGCTCCGATCACCGTCGCTGAAAACACGAAAGACATTATCGCGGAACAGTCTCCTTCTCTTCAGGATCGATAGCTCTGCACAAATATGTCGACAGTCTCTCAATCTCGTAGCGACGGTGTCTCTTCTGGGATGGCCCTCGCCAATCGAGGATTCTCAAACAAGAAAATCACGGTGAAGCTTGATGACACCAACTTCCTACTTTGGAAACAACAAGTGTATTTCATGGTGAAACAGCACAAAATGCATCGTTTCCTAGACGGATCCAGCACTCCACCTCCCACAACTGTTCGTAACGATATTGGACAAGAAATATCGAATCCTGACTTCGATGAGTATGAGTCCTTAGACTCGGCTCTTGCATCATGGCTCCTGGCATCTGTTGCACCAAATATTCTTCCTGAGCTTGTCGGCCTCGAAACAGCAGCACAAATTTGGGCCAAACTCATCAGATTGTACTCAAGCAAGTCTGACTCTAAGATCCTGTCATACCGTAATCAACTAGCGAACCAGAAGAAAGGAGAGCTACCAATGCGTGATTACTTGGCCAACATCAAAACTATCTGTGACCATCTGGCAATACTAGGAGAGAAAATAGATGAAACCACTCAGATCTCGCATATCCTCAGTGGATTAACAGCTGAATATGAACCTGTCATTGCAGTTATCAATGCTGCGAGACCAAGATTTGACTTGGAGTCAGTTACCACCATGCTTATTGATTCCGAGGCACGTCAAAAATCATTCCTAGCAAACGGTGTTAACGGACATGCAAATCATGTTGGCACGAACATTGTATATCCCGACTTTGGAGAGGAAGATCTATATGCCACTGCTTACTATGCTCAAGGACAAGCTCGTGGACAGGTCATGCACAGGGAATTACAAACTGGACACCCCCGAGGAGGAGGTATTCGTGGACGAGGCCGTGTAAGATTCTCTAACAGCAGACCTCAGTGTCAGATATGTCGTAGAACTGGACACTTAGCCGACAGGTGCTACTTCAGGTATGAGGACTTCACTCCACCTACTCGACCCGATGCACAAGCTTATTTTACTTATGGCTCTCCATATGACTATACCTCTCATGAACATGCTGCGTCTGTCATTGGACCAATGAATAACATGTCTATGACCTCTGGGCCTCCTATGAACTATTCATCCACTTTATCTTCTGGTTCAACGGTACCTACTCCAATGTCCGTCCCTACCACGCTCGCAACTATGAGCACTCCGGCTGAGAAAACTGATGTACCAGTGCCACTGGTTAATGCGGTTCATACTATGTCGCCTACTGCTCAAGCATACACAGCTACACCAGCGACGGTTGCTGACCATGCATGGTATCCTGACTCGGGTGCAACAGAACACATCACTCATGACTCCTCTGTTCTTACACCACATACTGTTCAAACTGGTTTGGGCACTGTTCAGGTTGGAACAGGTGAGCTTTCCTCCATTAAATATGTTGGCCAAGTGCACCTTAAAGCTGCAAATACTCAATTTAAAATGAGTAAAGTGCTATATGTCCCACGTATGAAGAAAAATCTCCTATCCATTGCTAGATTTACCAAGGAAAATAACTACTCTGTTGAATTTTTTCCTAATGAATGTGTTGTTAAGGACTTGAGCTCACGCCAACCTCTGATGTTTGGAATTGAGAGAGATGGCATGTACCCTCTATTTGCTACTGCTCAATCACATGCCACTACCTTACAGTCGTCTCATCCAGCTGTACACACAATAACCAGTGATTCACTCGACCTTTGGTATCAACGCTTGGGGCATCCCTCGTCTGATGCAGTCAAAGCAGTTTTGAAGTGTAATTCCATTTCTTTTTCACAATTGCAGTCTGTCAATCTGTGTAAAGCATGTCAGTATGGAAAGTTTCATAAGCTTCCATTTAAGTCATCTTCCACGGTGTACTCGCATCCTCTACAACTAATAATGATGGATCTTTGGGGCCCTGCACCCCTTGCTTCTAATGGTTCAGTCTATTACATTGCCTTTGTTGATGCTTATAGTAGATTCACTTGGATTTACTTCTTAAACAAAAAATCTGATGCGCTCACCAAGTTTAAGGAATTCAAGTTGATGATAGAAAATAAACTTGAACGCAAGATCAAGCAAGTGCAATCGGACAATGGGGGTGAGTTCATGGTTTTTAAGAATTTCTTGAAGGAGCAGGGTATTGGTCATCGTTTTTCGTGTCCCCACACCTCTGAACAGAACGGACTAGTAGAACGTCGACACAGGTCCATTGTGGAGACAGGACTCACGCTACTGGCACATGCATCACTGTCTTTATTTTATTGGCCTGAAGCATTTGCCACTGCAGTGTTCTTGAT
Organism: Vachellia collinsii; assembly: GCA_006871305.1. Taxonomy (NCBI): domain Eukaryota; kingdom Viridiplantae; phylum Streptophyta; class Magnoliopsida; order Fabales; family Fabaceae; genus Vachellia; species Vachellia collinsii. The sequence continues at coordinate 3,330 of QFDD01004811.1, read as the reverse complement.
GAATCGTCTACCCTCTTCAGCCATAAGTGATGCTACACCATTTGAGAAACTGTATGCAATAAAACCAGATTACTCTATACTTAGAGTTTTTGGCTGTGAGTGCTTTCCTTATACAAGACCATTTAATAAGCATAAGCTTGAATTCAGATCTACTTCTTGTGTTTTCTTGGGTTATAGTGCTCATCACAAGGGATACAAATGTCTTGACTTGGCATCTGGTCGTATGCTCATTTCTAGACACGTGAAGTTTAATGAAACTCACTTCCCTAGGGGCAGGCAATACAGTGTGAAACAGCAAGCTGCTCAAACTGGGAGTAATGCACTGTCTCCATCGTTTGAGTCGTTCGTCAATCGTACAGATAACTCATGCATGCCCAGTTCATCCAAGTCGAACTATACCCCTTTAACCACTGTATCTAACAGCAACAACAGTAAACTGGTGCGTAACACACATCCTATGATCACTAGAAGCAAGAAGGGTATTTACAAACCCAAAGTGTTTACTGCTATAAGTCACAGCATCCCAAGCAGCATTGATGAGGCTCTATCAGATCCAGAGTGGAAGAGTGCTGTGCTTGAAGAATATAATGCTTTACAAAAATTTGGCACTTGGGAGGTGGTGCCATTACCATTAGATAGAAAAGCGATAGGGTGCAGATGGCTGTGGAAAAACAAACTCAATGCAGATGGATCCTTAGCAAAAAGAAAGTCACGACTTGTTGCCAAGGGCTATTCACAAGAGGCTGGTATTGACTACTATGACACATTTAGTCCAGTAGTGAAAGCTGCTACTATTCGGACCCTATTGACAATAGCTGTCACAAACAAGTGGAAACTCAACCAGCTAGATTTTAATAATGCATTTCTTAATGGGGACCTATTGGAGGAAGTGTATATGAACCCACCACCTGGCTTCTCCTTTGGGGTAAATGCAGCAGATGGAAGGCCTTTGGTGTGTAAACTGAAAAAGGCTATTTATGGGCTCAAACAGGCTCCTAGAGCATGGTTTCAAAAATTGCATGATGCTCTTCAACGGCTCGGGTTCACTGCTTCTCGTGCTGATCCTTGCTTATTCATAAGAAAAACTGGTACATCTGTCATGTATTTGTTACTATATGTCGATGATATTATCCTTACAGGATCTGATGATGCAGAGGTTACAGATATCATGTCAGCCATGAGCAACTTATTTTCACTAAAAATACTTGGCCCTCTATCCTATTTTTTGGGTATTGAATTTCAACATACCCCCTCGGGCCTCTTCATGTCACAGCGCAAATACATATATGAGTTGCTTGCTGAAACAAAATTTTTGGCTGCTCGGTGCTATGCCACTCCTATGGCCGCCAATGTACAGCTTTCGTCTGACTGTGGAAATATTTTTCTCAACCAAAAATTATACAGGAGCATACTGGGCAAACTTCAATATTTGTGCTACACCCGTCCTGAACTTGCATTTGCTGTCAACAGGCTCAGCCAGTACCTTCATGATCCGCGTGAGCCACACTGGGTCTGTGTCAAGCGAATTCTTCGCTACCTGGTTGGGACTACTGATTATGGGCTACTCATACAACCTTCTGCACGATCAATGATCCAAGGCTTTGCTGATGCTGATTGGGCCACTAACAAGGAGGATCGTAAGTCAGTCAGTGGTTACTGCACATTCCTTGGGACAACACCGATTACCTGGTCCTCTAAACGCCAGCAAGTGGTATCACGATCAACCACTGAGGCAGAATATCGAAGTTTAGCAGATGCTTCCACAGACATCCTATGGGTCATGCAATTACTCAAGGAGATGCATGTACCCATTGCTGCAGCACCCATTTTATGGTGTGATAATTCTGGAGCTGTTGCACTTGCTGCCAATCCAGTCTTACACAGTAAGATCAAGCACGTAGAACTGGATCTGCACTTCCTAAGAGAAAAGATTGCAGCTGGTATATTGCAGGTTGGGTATGTCCCTAGTGCAGAACAGGTTGCTGATATATTCACCAAGCCACTTGGAAAAGCTCTATTCCAACGCTTCCGTGAGCGTCTCAGCATACTGCATCGTGATCATGAGAAAAACTAGCAGAGGGAATATTAGAGTACCCAGTGTATCCTACGTGGCGTGCTGTTAGTTGTGAAGTTAGTTGTGAAGTTGTTTCAGTACACAGCTGTATTCTTGTTTGAGTTTCTGTTATTATTCAGTTGAGCATGTACACGCTGGCACCATACTGTGCTATGCTCTTCTCTCTCTATAAAGAGCAGTACTGTACGTAAACATAGATCATAATAACAGAGACTACATTTCTTCATTACTCTGTGTTCTTGGCATAGACAAATTCAAATGATTGATGAAAAGCATGCATCCAAATTGACAAACTAAGTAGAACCTTTGAATAAACATGAATCAACCCAAATTTTTCTTTTCTTTACACACAGGCAAGGGATATGAATGAAAACTAGTTCCCTGACCACTCTCCAAGACTGGAGCTCGAAGGCATGCAAACAGAGCTTTCAATCTTGTGTACAAGATAATTTATGCTAAAAGAAAGAGAAAATAAATTAAAAATTAAGAAACACTTTCACCTGAAAAAACCAAAATGCATATTGCTGCTGATGCTAGTAACGTTTCCCAAGAATTACCCCCAAAATCACAGATACAAGAGCTATTCCCAAGATGAGCTTGATGTTCATCGTTGCAGGCGAAGCCTGGCTGGTTGACACATGAGTCTCTGCTGAAGATGAAGTTTGGGAAGATGATGCATCTGACTTTTTCTTGCTCTTCCTTTTTGATGGAGTGGAGATGCTTGATCCTATATCCCTGGATTTGACTTCTGAACCATCCTCGATTTTCTGGAACATCAATTGAAATATTTAAAGATCTATTTTCTAGAATGGACAAAGATGTTGAGGTACAAAATCATTTGCTACCCTTTACCAAGAAATACAAATATTTACACCATCAAGCCACATTGCCAAATAGGCTTGCACAGTGAGGTACGTTGTAGAAACATGTGAGTCAATCAGTGGCCTTTAGCTAAAAGACTATGGAAGATAGTTTTGAAGATTGCTTGTGTGCAGACAATAGGTAAATGATGTTAGAAATCAATTTCAGACTGATACCAGTAATCATGTATTTCATAACTTCAATATGAAAAGATCAGGAAATGGTCTGTACATATCATTAAATTCATAACAATTGAAAGCGAAAATTAATTTACTGACAAAGAAAGCTTGATCAGAACAGTCGCGGTTCTAAAGTGCTAGCTCATTTTCATTTATGCTTTTGTATTGGCATTGAAATGATAGTTAATCTTGTTAGTTTCGATCAAAAAAGTGTAA
>QFDD01004808.1:0-13557 GCA_006871305.1 Vachellia collinsii | reverse complement strand
AATCTTTACTTGCCATGGAGATTCATTTCAGAAAGTTGATTTGAGATTTTCTTTTTAAAAAAATAATATAGCAGAAGAAAGGATATAGTGGTGGGGACTAGTGGCATCCATTAGTTGTCAACTTCAAGAGATAATTAAGTATATTGATTAAAAAGAAAGGGAGTGTTCATTTTCTATAATGGCAAGTAGTCCCATTTTACTAGCGAGGAAAACTAGGCGTGCTCCTTGCTGCAACTAGATGTTGCGATACAAACAAGTAACAAATCAAAGCTGCAAGATTCTCTGATTCATCCATCCATATATATAGATCTGATTCGCATAACACTGAACGAGGCATTGTTAATTTTGTGTATGTGTGTGTGTGAATCCATATCACATGCAGCTATTACAGCAATGTGAATACGTGCATGTGACAATCTGTCTCAGCAAAATTCCTAAAAATACGACAACCTCAAATTTGTTGCTTAGTAATATACACGTTTTTTTTTTTTTAAAAAAAAAAAACTCTTGTCTCCTTGTTATGTAGGTGGTCAACAATTGCGGCAAAGTTACCAGGAAGAACCGACAACGAGATAAAAAACGTTTGGCACACCCACTTGAAGAAGAGGCTTCAGAGAACAAATAACTATGAAGCTCATCATCAAGCAGCCAAAACCAGATCAGGCTTCAAACCTGGTTCATTCAAACGGTCCGTTTCTAATTCCAGCACAGTGACAAATCAATCAGAAGCTGCAAGTTTCATAACTTCATCGTCATCGGTTTCAGCTACCTCTTCTAGTGATCATTGTGACCAGAGCAATATGAATGTGACCATCAAGTGTGAGGGCATAGATTCTTCTCTGGAGCCTTATGTATTGCCTCAGATTATTGATGAGAGCTTCTGGTCTGAAGAACCAGCCATGGATGATAATAGCCCCAATGGATTGTTACAAGTTCGTCATCAATGCCCATCTGATAATTCTGCATCAGAATCATTCCAACAGCAACAAGGTTATGGGTTTAATAATGGTTTGAACTTAGACGATGGAATGGATTTCTGGTATGATGTGTTCATCAGAACAGGGGATTTTACAGAGTTGACCTTCTGAACTCTCATCTTTTCCTTAAACTCCTCCAGAGGGGGGGCAATTTTTGTTCACTGACTGACTTGTAAAATCACACCTCCTATTGGTTCAAAGCTTGAAGGATATATATGTATGGATAATAAGATCAAATGGAGCATATATATATATTGCAAGGTGAGATAAGGTCGAGATTAAAATGCGAGACAGTGAATAGTGGGCATCTAAAATTAACATTTTTCCTTTGCTGAGGGTTATTCATTTATTGTAACTTGTAATAACCAGTAATTACAGATGTACAAAATGAAAGTTTGAAAGAAAGTCAACTATTTAATTAATTATGTCTGTTATTGCTTATTTTTCTGTTAGATTTTTCATTTGATAGTGGGTGAGGGATAAATACACTTCAATGGAATGGATAAATCGATGAATGATAGATCAACCCACTAATAACGAAGCTCTGAAGCATGCACTACGGCCAAACAAGACAAGAAACGGGGAAAGAAATATGCCTTTAACAATAATAATAATAATATTATTATTTATATTTAAAACATCCGTTTTTATTTTTTCCCCTGAAAACACACACACGCACACATTCAATTTACATGATTATATGTTTGGTGTGCTTAAGGATGGGCGTGCAATGATATGAGTTGATTTGATCCTAAGCAGTAGCTGTTAATTTTCTACATGGAGTAATCATTCATTCTTATAGTTTGTTTGGGAAGTAACAAAATTTTAATTTAAAAAGTGATTTCACACAATCCGAGATAAGTATGTGAAAAAGTTTTGTCTTGATTTGTATGAAATTAATTTTTCAAATTGATTAACAAACATGCTCTTAGTCTTATAAATTAAAACACGTACTTTAGAAATTGAGCAAAGACAGAAAAGCAGTAACAACAGAGCAGCCTCCCTCAGGGAGTGGTGAATATTATTATTAGTGATGAATATGGATATAAAAATGTGTAACTTTATGATTGTTAGCAGAAATGCACTTGGATTAGTCAAGTAGAATAATATTATTAATAGAAAAGAAGACGGCTTTTGGAAGGATGAAACACGCCTATTCGATTCGTCAAAACAAAGGCATTTAATTAAAAGTCGTCATTGGGATAATGCTGCATTATTTTTCCAGCTTTTAAGTAGCACCAAATCTACACTGTTATTATATACGTACTTATACATAACTAACTAATAAAATTCTCACATAAATAAAGATTTTAAACCTACAATTTTATGAGTTACAATTTAATACTTTATCAATTGGATTGGTATTTATTAAATATTAAAAAGCCTTTTTATTAAGGGAGCTTGCTTCTCATACAAATGATTGCTATTTTAAAAAAAATTAACATATTTTTATTTTTGTAAACAAATAGATCTGATTTTCTTAATTTAGCAAATTAATTATTCAAATACTGGGATGACTAAGAATCGAGCTTCCACCATTATATACAAGTGCGTAGAATCCAATTCCACATGGGGCAGTAGAATAGTGGCATAGAATTTTCATGGTCTTCCAGAAATCACATTGTGCGGACCATTCTGCCCTTGCAAAAATAACTTCTTACCGTTTTGCCCTTCATCTCTCCCCCCTCGATCTCCCCTCATCTCTCTGTCATTTATAATTTTCAATTGTTTTTTCAAGGATACTTTCGTTAACACTTTACTTCTCGTCTCATCAATATCCCATTTAACACGCATATTAAACAGATTGTGTAATGAGATTTCTTTAAATGCCAAATACACATGGTTTCAGGTCAAACTTCTCCATTCCACCAGGGCCTTCATTTTCTTTTTCATCACTTTCTAATTCCAATTCCTTGGAAAAAAAAGAGAAAGAAATCTTTGCAATAGCATGTGTCAAACGGGTGCACAATGGAATAAAATTAAATATAAAATTAATGGTTTCTTTATAGTTATTATAGTTAGTGGAAGACACTAGCAGTTGGAGGTCTATACAATAGGATTTCACAAAGTGACTTTAGGGTTTCATATCCAATGAACACGTTGCGAAGAAGTCGTCTTTTTTTTTTTAAGGACATGTCATTATAGTTGGATTAATGTGACCCATATACATGTGATAATGTAAACAATGAAGCCTCTTTTTCTTCGTTCTTTCCATAATCTATAATCGTAAAATTCCCGGAAGCTTTCTACTTTCTAGCCACCTATACAATGCTAAAGTAATATTGGCTGCGTCATGTTAATATCACTGTTATTACAACTAATTAAATGTGGAGTTTAAGTCAAGTCCAAGAGTGTGCAACTTCTTGTAAATTATGTATAAATTGAATAAATTGTACGGATGCATAAAATATGTATTGAACTGATGTTGATTTTTTCTTCTTCTTGTTTTTTTTTTTTAACGTGAATTTGAATAGTTTTATGTTATGTAGCTAGACTTCGCTGAATAGTCAGTTCATCAAATTGGAAAGAATAATTTCAAGAAAGTATTTTCGTGAGCTCACGCTAAGATGTAAACACCAGACACCACGTTAATTCATAGAATATAGCAAATTGTGAGATCAATTCTTCAGAGAATAGTAATTAAAGGGATGCTGTTAGTAAGGGGCTATCACTTGTCACCAGGCAAAAGATATGTACACGCGAAGTTTCTTCTCGCTCTCTCACACCAGGCTCCGTTAAATCTGAAAAGCCCGAATAATAGCACGTTTGAATTAATTTTTAGAGAATAGGTTCTGTTTCGATTTACGTTAAAGTTATTTTGAAAAATAGCTTTTAAAAAAGTTAGAAAAAATAGTTTTTCAGAAAATCATAGTTTCCACCCCTAAACCATGATTTTGAAAGTTAAAAGTTATTCTGGAGAATCTGAGCATCTTTATCTACCACTTCTGAAACCATGATTTTGAGTTCAGAAGGTATTCTGTATTTTCGAGATATGTTTATCAATAGTTTTTTCAAAACCTTAATTTTCTTTCGAAACCAAAGTTTTATTACTCCACCAAACACTAAAGTGTTTTTCAAAAGTCAAGTTTTTCATTGTCATGATATGCATACAAACTTGAAAAAAAAAAAAAAGCGAAAGCGAAAGGACCAAAATAAACCATCTTAAAATCCAAATTTCAAGTTGAATATTTTTTTTGGTCCTCTTCCTCGTCGTCTAAGAAAGAGGGCGAAGGTAATTATTTGTGGCCGAATACTAAAAACGACTACTTAGTGTTATTTTCTTGTTCATTCGAGGGATAACACAATTTGGAACCACTTAATTCATGCTTCCAGTTCTATATTCCCTTCGTATTATGATTTTTTTTTTTGCCTAGCAAGTATCCAGTAGAAACTTTGGGCCACTGAGTATTGTATGTTGACATCCCTCGCCTATAAGCTTCACGTTGTGAGGAATCAAAAAAACAAGAGTCCACTTATTTCATTTCTGCTCGTTTCCTTCAATTTCATCATTTCCAGAAAAACCTATCCGCCAACCTCAGATTTAAAATAATTAAGATGCCTTCCAGAATTTGTTTGCATGCATATTCCCAAGAAAATTAAGGTCTCCTACAATCACGAGTGCAGGGCACACCATCACAAGTTGAAAAATCCCCAAAAGATGGACAGCTAAGCTTAAGAATAGACCGAAGTCCACTCAAGAGCGAAAGCACAATCTCCAAGTATAACATGCTGCAATTAGAGCGAAGCAGCATCTCCATTAACAGTTCCTCTGTAGTTGAGTTGCCTTATTCAAAACTGAAACTACCTTCATAGAAATATAGGGAGCTATGATGATCCCAATCAAAAAGCAAGCAGTCTAAGAAAGGCAAGAGTATGCCAAAGCCTTTTCCTCCGAGAGCTCTTCTGCGGTCGCGTCCAATTTCTTCCTTGAAAACTCATCAATGGAGAGTCCTGGCAGCAAAAAAGAGAAAACCAAAGTAAGGTAAAAGCAATCGAATGCTGAATAACTGCAACTCCTGCGGCATAGTGTAAATTTTGTAAACCATGTGCCACTTTTGTAAATACTTTTGAGGAATGAATTCATTTTTTTCTTTCCGGTTAAAGAAAAGCTGCATAACTGTATAAGTTGCGATGGCAAACACGTATGTCAACAAGAACCTGTCGTCCATGAAACCCTCATCTCCGATACTAGAATACCAAATCGTCCCAATTCAAATTTGAGAAAGGATTGGGAATTCTTACTACATCCCACACTAATTCTACTGCAAGAAACTCCACAACTCATGGTGCCATATGGGCTGTAGTAGTACAAGAACCAATACAAAATTAACATAAAAAGGCAATTTTCAGTCTGTGATTAAGAGATTAGATCTTATAGCCCACACAACAAGCCATGGACTAAGGTGAATTAGGCAGAATTCTAATTCGGATCGCCATTAAGAACTTTAAATTAGGTTAAGCATAAATCTAGCAGTGACAAATAAAAGCTAGTAATTATGAAATTAGGGTCAATTTGATTTAAGATTCGAACTATTAAAGACAATTGTTAAGCTGAAGAATCAACTGCATTCTTCGAGCAATTAGACTCTTACCTTGAACTATCTTCCACTCCCCATTTTGACAAGTGACAGGGAATGAATAAATTAGCCCAGCTGGTACATTGTAAGAACCATCAGAATACACTCCCATCGACACCCAGGTGCCCTGTAAGTGAATAGGAAGAATAAAGCTAAGCAGAATACATTTTCAGATTTTCAAATGAAAATCACAGAAGTGCTATCCAACCTCTGGGGTTCCAAGAACCCAATCACGAATGTGGTCACAAGCAGAACTAGCAGCAGATAATGCGCTTGAAAGCTTTCTAGCTTTTATAATTGCAGCACCACGTTGTTGAACAGTAGTTATGAATTCCCCATTCAACCTTAAAAAAGGGAAAAAAGAAACCCGTCTCAATTCTTCTAGTCTTCAATGAATTCAAAACAGGGAAACCAATACAGAACAAAGAGAGGGAGAGAAGCTAGTATAAAGCATATAAGTAACAGTATTAGTTCATCCTTGTACCATGCATCATCAGCAACAAGTTCACGGACAGGCTTTTCCCCAGCTGGTGTTTTAACTGTTGCATGGTTGACATCGGGATATTGAGTTGATGAGTGATTACCCCAAATTATAGCATTTTTCACGTCAGAAACCTGAACATTCAGCCTTTCAGAGATTTGGCCCAATGCCCTGTTGTGGTCAAGTCTAGTCAAACAAGTGATGTTTTTCTCAGGAATAGATGGTGCAAATTCCTTCAAGATCAATGCATTCGTGTTGGCAGGGTTAGCAACAACAAGAACCTGCAACATAAAAGCACAATGCTCTTAAATGTCCTAATTATAACATAAAACTGAAATTGTTTAACAAAGAAAATGGAGAGTGCTAATTTCATATAGAGAGATGGATTACCTTGCAGTTTGCAGCAGCATGCTTTTCAAGGGCAGAAGCCTGGGACTTGTAGATAGACACATTTTTAGACATCACATCTTTTCTCTCCATGCCTTCCTTTCTCGGAAAACCGCCAACCATGACTGCAATGTTGACTCCAGTGCATGCCTCAACTGCATCAGTTGTAGCAACAACACCTGGAACAAATAAATTGAAAATAGTTCAGAATCTAGCAGATCATTCAAACAAGTAAAGGTCCACAACAAATCAACATTAATAGTCAGATGGTTATTTATATCGCGAACATTTCACAAGGAGGAGAAATCAGACCTTTAAGAAGCGGGAATGCAGCGTCCACCAACTCCATTTTAACCCCGTTCAAAGCCTCTGCTGCCGGAGGAATGTCAAGCATGTGGAGGATTACAGGCTGGTCAGGACCCAGCATGACTCCTCTAGCAATCATAGGGACAAGCGCATATCCAATTTGTCCTAAATTTGCCAAAATATCATTCAGTACACAATATATAACACCAACACATGTTTCTTGTTGGTTCATAGACAAGCTGGCAGGTGCTAGCACAATCCATTGCAAGGAGATAAAATAGGATCTCAAAGCTATAATACCAAGAAGTGATGCGATTATGCATTTTGCAGCACAAACCAAGAAATTTTGAAGCACAAATACAATGAGATGATCCAGAATACCACGTAAAACATAAGGAAAACATAATTACTTGCACGTTAGTATCTTCTCCTCTCATCGGCAATACCAATCAACCACTCCAAACAATCAAAAGGACACACAGTCACAAGCATATATCATCACAGATATAGATCTGAGCTCATCTCAGATCAAGATCGACCCCACAAGAACATCATGTCACAAATCCATCACATAGACTCAGCAAACAAATCCAAAACTGGATTCGATTGAGCAGTAAAGTGGAGTACGAAACGGATCTGGGGAAAAGGAGTGATAATAGGATAATCAAGAAGAAACATCGTACCAGCAGCACCGGTGACCAGAACGCGAACTGGTTCTTTCGCCATTGAGTTTTGACGGAAGGGAGGAGACGGATGCAGAAGAAAGAAGGACGACCGATTTGCGGCTTCTCGTGGAGTGAAGTGTCAAGAGAACTGCGGATATGGGGCAAGAAAGTGAGCCATAGCGGACAACTTATTCGACTGGAGGCCGAGGACAGGATGGTGCCACGTCATTATTATTATTATTTTTGGTAAAAAAAAGTCATAATTATTATTAAACGACAGCGTTCAGCACAATGTTCGAAGGGTAATCTTTTGAATTCCTGATCCTGTGGGCTGATTCTCTTTTTTTTTTTTTTTTTTTACCGGGGTCGGATTTCCTGTTGACTATTTCAAGGCACGGAGCACGCATACGGGGATCCTGTTCCTGCTTACAGCATGCCTTGATTATTCTCTGTTTGTCGCTAAATCTTAAACGAAGCCTAGAGCCTTAAACAGATAACAAACGTAAACTACTGTAATTATAATGCTTTATTGAAATTTTAAAGTGATAATTACTTTCAAGCGTCAAATACTGTGATGAGAATGAAGTAATATAATATAACAATACAAATAGTCTAACAAGTTATATTATTCATAAAATATGAACCTTTACAATTTATTTTTAAGAATATGCCTAACATATGAACCTATGCTAACTATTATATTGAAAATTATATGATACAATAATATGGATATAAATAACAGAATGAACTCCAATAATTCAACATACAGCCGCGCCCACACACATGCTTTAGATCAAACATCGAGCGCGCGCGCGTGTAAACATCATAGACACACAGACACACACAAAGTACTGCCTCCAGTTTTGAATATAAAATCTACATTGTAATGTAAACGACACTGCAAATTAACTATCATATAATCAGTGGAGGGTAATTATTTACTTAGTTTGATAGAAATGAGATGAATACAACTTCCAACTCTGGACCCAGCTTGGTCTGAGGGTGAAAAGTGTGTGGTTTTCTTTTTTGGACAGGAAGTCGAAGTTTTGTTTTGAAGATGTTATGAACGCAACTCCAAAAGTTTGCATGCGTCTTGAATCTCTCGTCACAGGTTACGGTATGATGTGGAGCCCCATATTGAGAATCCCGAACAGTAGAACCATGCTTCTGTACTCCCAAAAACACTGGGATAATAAGTACATTTTTTAAAAATAATGAAAAATAAAAAAAAAAACCGAGAATATGGCTGTGTCCATTGTCATGAGTTCAAAACTGTGTACTGAAACTCAAGTTGTTACTTTGGAAAGCAGCAGCATCTCCATCAGCAGTTATTCTGTATTTTAAAAAAGTTGCATTATTCAATATCCCCAAACAAGAAGTAAGCAGTCTAAGAGAGGCATGAGTAAGCTAATTCCTTTTCCTCCGACAGCTCTTGTGCTGTCGAATCCATTTTCTTCCTTGAGAACTCATCAACGGGAAGGCCTGCCAGAGAATACAAGAGAAATCCATGTTAGATGCATCCTTTGAAATCAGAATAAGTGCAAAGCAGAGAATATAAAGACAAAAACTTGATCAACATTCTCCCACTAGAGTTACCAGACTCTTACCTTGAACTACCTTCCACTCCCCATCACGGCAAGTGACAGGGAATGAATAAATTAGCCCAGCTGGTACGTTGTAGGAACCATCAGAGTATACTCCCATTGACACCCAGGTGCCCTGAATTTAGATAAGAAGCATGAAATTAGCAGGTTTCTTTCCCCAATTTTTTTTCTTTTTTTTTTGGGGTGTAAGAACAAAACTGAACCAACCTCCGGAGTTCCAAGAACCCAATTACGAATATGGTCACAGGCAGCACTCGCAGCAGATAGTGCACTTGAAAGCTTCCTAGCTTTAATAATTGCAGCACCACGTTGTTGAACGGTTGTAATGAATTCCCCATTCAACCTTCACAAGAGAAAAATGCGTCAATCCTTCAAGATTTCAACGATAAAAACTGTTTACATCAATAGGTATTCGTGCAAATATTAAGCCTATAAGTATTCCTCCAACTACGTACCATGCATCATCTGCAACAAGCTGACGGACAGGCTTCTCCCCAGCTGAGGTATTAACTGTTGCATGGTTGACATCAGGATACTGAGTTGAAGAGTGATTACCCCAAATGATAACATTTTTCACGTCAGAAACTTGAACATTCAGTCTTTCAGAAATTTGACCCAATGCCCTGTTGTGATCCAATCTAGTCAAACAAGTAATGTTTTTCTCGGGAATTGATGGTGCAAATTCCTTCAAGATCAATGCATTGGTGTTTGCAGGATTGGCAACAACAAAAACCTACAAGATGAAAGCCAAAATATAAATCCCTAAGTTCACAGCTAAGTTCTTTATAACAATTTTTCTCTCTCAGTAGACTAAATCACCTTGCAGTTTGCAGCAGCATGCTTTTCAAGAGCAGAAGCCTGGGACTTGTAGATAGACACATTTTTTGACATCACATCTTTTCTCTCCATGCCTTCCTTTCTCGGAAAACCGCCAACCATGACTGCAATGTTGACTCCAGTGCATGCCTCAACCGCATCAGTTGTAGCAACAACACCTGGAACAAATAAATTGAAAATAGTTCAGAATCTAGCAGATCATTCAAACAAGTAAAGGTCTAGAAAAAATCAACATTAAGAGTCAGATGGTTATTTATATTGCGAACATTTCACAAGGAGAAAAAACCAGACCTTTAAGAAGCGGGAATGCAGCGTCCACCAACTCCATTTTAACCCCGTTCAAAGCCTCTGCTGCTGGAGGAATGTCAAGCATGTGGAGGATTACAGGCTGGTCAGGACCAAGCATGACTCCCCTAGCAATCATAGGGACAAGCGCATATCCAATTTGTCCTAAATTTGCCAAAAGATAATTTTAGCCTGGTATAAAAGTGATGAACGTCGGAATTACAGTTGGACTGAGTTGCGTTATAGACATATCTTTTCTGTGCAATGAGTTACTCCCGTCTGTAATATAAAATCCACTTTGATGCACTTTTAAAGTAAATCTTATATTAAGGACTTGTGGAAACGCACAAGTTACATACAGGAATTATTTTGCAAGTGCTACGAGAGCAACTACTAAGTCATGACCGTAGAAACTGCTCAACTTCATCCAGAGTGAACAATAGGAAGTCAACATCTAAAGTCCAAACTGAGTATGGCAGTTCTACATGTTTCTTATTCATTCCAAAAAAAAAAAAAACTGCTGCTGCAGTCTAAAAGAAAGGGATGATAGAGGATCTCGACGCTATACTTCCTAGAAGTGATGCGAATGCGATCATGTGCAGTATAAACCAAGACAGACTAATACGAAACAGAAACACGACTAAATGATTTATTATTCTAAACAAAAGAAATAAAGAAAACAAGAACTTGTACATCGTATCATTCCCAATGATCAGCAACATCAATCACCTGGTCTAACCAATCCACAGGCATAAACCATATCAGATCGAGCTCCAATAGCAACAAGAAGAGCATTTTAACAAAAACCCATCATATGGAAACATGAGATAAATCTAAAAGTAGGTACCATCGAGCAGTAAACCAACAGTAAGTGATGATCTGGAGCATAGGAACACTAGTGAGATAATCTGGATGGATATCGTACCTGCAGCACCAGTGACGAGAACACGAACTGGTTCTTTGGCCATTGCTTTTGGCTGGGGAAAATGGAGCAGATCAGTGAGAAAGATATGACTTGCTCTGCTTCTCGTGAAGGCTAAAGAGATAGTAGGGAGGGAGAATAAAACATGTGGGAGGGGAGGAGGACCGGGACTCCGTGGAAAGAGATAATCATCCAAACTAGAGGGACTTTTGAGCAAACTGTAGCCTTCTACGTCATTTTGAAAACAAATAAACTATAGTATTTAAAAAACAAATAAATGAACACATTAACTTTTTTTTTAAATGATACTAGAGTCCCATGGAAGTAAACTAAAATAAAAAAAGTCCCTTAAATTTTGCTTTCTTATCAATTAGTCTCTTGGGACCTCAGTGAAACATGAATCTCATGTGCAATAACCCTTATGTTCTTAACGAATAAACGTATTTACCCACCTAAAACCCATTTAAAAATAGCACCAAAAAGCATAGAGGAGCAATTTGAAAACAGTTTTCTTGCTATTGTCAGACCATCGTGGAGACGACGTCATTGCCATCTCTGAAAGATTGAGGAGTAGCAAAGAAGCATTTCAATTTCGACCCTTTGACCCTTTTCATATGCTTTTAACTCATACCCAAGACACCAGTTGCGAAGAAGTTTGTTGTCGTCGCCAGAGGAAAAGTCATCGCCGAATCCTGACTCACAAAGCCAAAACTCAAATTTCGGCTCCAAAACTATCTTGGAGCCCAAACTTGAGTTTGGTATCTAAAAACTTGAGTTTTTGCTCCCAAAATAAATGACTTATCAATGGACTGCTCAACTTATTAAAGGAATGACTTGTCAATCTAGCTGTTGGACTTGTTAATGAAATGATTTTGTCAATTTCTACTTTTGGATTTGTCAATGGTATTTTGAGGACTTGTAATGATGACCTTAATGATGACTTGTCAACCACCATTGACAAATGCAGATGCCAGCATTGACAAGTCCCCAAGCCATCATTGATAAGTCCATATGTCACCATTGACAAATCCATTATCCAACAAGTTCATTACCCACCATTGACAAGTTGAGTAACCAAATTGATAAGTCATTAAGCTGGATTGATAAGTCATTAAGTTGGATTGACAAATCCTAATATAACTTGAGTTTTAGAGTCAAAACTCGAGTTTTGGCCTACAAAACTCGAGTTTTGGCCTCCAAAACTCTATCTTCTGCTACCAGCTTCCCTCAAGTCATCCTCTTCATTGCCACCTTCGATACCCTCCTCTAGTACATAATCAATCAAGTCATTTGATCTCTCTATCATATTCACTCACTCTTAAGCACTGTGTTTTTGAATGTACTTTGAATGGATGTGTGTGGATTAAGGCCATTGGAGTGGAAGCGAGAGCAATCTATAAAGCTGGGCAAGCCATAAGCATGACATTTTGGGCTCTGCGATGGTCCGACAACGTCTTAGCCTCTTAGAGATGGCGACGGTGGCTCTTGTGCAAGGCAACGGAGGCAAGACGACAGTTTTCAAACTGCTCCTCTCCACTTTTTGGTACTATTTTTAAATGGGTTTTGGGTGGGTAAATATGTTTATTCGTTAAGGGCATATAATATTCATGTTTCACTGAGGTCCTAAGGGACCAATCGGTAAAGGGGCAAAATTCAATGGACTTCTTTTAGATTAGTTTGCTTCTATGAGACTCTGCTGTCATTTTCCTTTTTTTTTCGCTTCCAACTACATCAAATGTTTTTTAAAAAAGAGAATTGGAAAAAGGTTCCTCATTGAATAATTAACTATAAAATAGGATTTTTCACACATATATAACTAAGTTTCCACATGTGCAATTGAGCATGTCTCATTCTTTAATTAATTTCCTAAATAGAGGATTTTTCCCTAATTTTTTCACAATTAATTCCTTTTTTAAATGTTCTTTTTTTTTTTGTTGAAAGGGAATCAAGATTCCAGATTACAAAAATGTACTGCGAGGGTATGAAACCCCATGCAGAGTTTTTTTTTTTTTTTAATGTTCCGTTAACGGCATTAAATGATTTGAAGTGCTTTTTTTTTGGCCAAAAACTGGTTCCAAGGGTCAGACTCTTTTTTTTTACCGGACAACCGTCAGTCTGATTGGACTTAGCCTTGCCATGACTTTTAATAGTTTAATGCAGACATGCAGTAACTATTTATATTGGCGCATGGATTTTTTTATATGCTTAATTACTAAACAATTAGTTGGCCAAAAAATGAGTATTAGAAAACAATACGAAGGAACTTTTCCCCCGCTCGTCTATGTAGTAGTTTGCACTATTGCACATAACATAAAAGGCATTTTTTAATACAAAGGGAGGCTCTAAGTTTAGAATGTCACATCAAGGAGGGCGCAAGTCAGGAGGAACCTGAAGAAAACATAAATCAGTGCTTGCATAAATGAGCCTTTTTAGCCATGAAATCTGCACATGAAAATGCCTCATTGTAGCATCCTAGATCAAAGGATTTGTTTTAGTGAAGTTAAATGGATTGAATT
>QFDD01004807.1:0-10584 GCA_006871305.1 Vachellia collinsii | reverse complement strand
GTCATAAAACTATTTCTAGGTTCTTGATTTTCATGAGTTGCATTGTCGTATAGTTTATTTTCACAACTTTTATACAATAAAATACTTGGTACATACATTTTGAATCATTTTAACCAATAAAATAACATTAATTAATCAATTTTTTAAGCATAATAATTTACTTGCTATAGTCTACGTTTTGTATTTTAAATTGAAATTAAATTTACAATAAAAAATGATTTAAGAAGAAAATATGGTAGTGATTTCTTTTTTGAAGCTATTAAAAAGTCTTAAAACTACTTATAGGTTCTTTATTTTCATGAGTTCCATTGTCGTATAGTTTATTTTCACAACTTTTATACAATAAAATACTTGGTACATACATTTTGAATCATTTTAATCAATAAAATAACTTTACTAAACCAATTTTTTAAGCACAATAATTTGCTTGCTATAGGCTATGTTTTGTATTTTAAATTGAAATTAAATTTACAATAAATTAATGATTTAACAAAAAAATAGGGCACTAATTTCTTTTTTGAATTTATTAAAAAGCCATAAAACTATTTATAGGTTCTTTATTTTCATGAGTTGCAATGTGGTATAGTATATTTTCACAACTTTTATACAATAAAATACTCGGTACATACATTTTGAATCATTTTAACAAGAAAATAACTTTAATTAATCAATTTTTTAAGCACAATAAATTGCTTGCTCTAATCTACGTTTTGTATTTTAAATTAACATTAAATTTACAATAAATTAATGATTTAACAAAAAAATAGGGCACTAATTACTTTTTTGAAGCTATTAAAAAGTCATAAAACTATTTATAGGTTCTTTATTTTGATGAGTGGCAATGTCTATAGTATATTTTCGCAACTTTTATACAATAAAATCCTTGGTCCATACATTTTGATTCATTTTAACCAATAAAATAACTTTAATTAATCAATTTTTTAAGCACAACAAATAGCTTGCTATAATCTACATTTTGTATTTTAAATTGACCTTAAATTTACGAGAAAATAATGATTTAACAAAAATATAGTGTACTAATTTCTTTTTTGAACCTATTAAAAAGTCATAAAAGTATTTATAGGTTCTTTATTTTGATGAGTTGCATTGTCGTATAGTTTATTTTCACAACTTTTTTACAATAAAATACTTGGTCCATACATTTTGAATCATTTTAACCAATAAAATAGCTTTAATTAATCAATTTTTGTAAGCACAATAAATTGCTTGCTATAGTCTACCTTTTGTATTTTAAATTGACATTAAATTTACAATAAAATAATGATTTAAAAAAAGAATAGGACACTAATTCCTTTTTTGAATTTATTAAAAAGTCATAAAACTATTTATAGGTTCTTTATTTTCATGAGTTGCATTGTCGTATAGTATATTTTCACAACTTTTATACAATAAAAAACTTTGTCCATACATTTTGAATCATTTTAACCAATAAAATAACTTTAATTAATCAATTTTTTAAGCACAATAAATTGCTTGCTCTAGTCTACGTTTTGTATTTTAAATTGACATTAAATTTACAATAAATTAATGATTTAACAAAAAAATAGGGCACTAATTTCTTTTTTGAATTTATTAAAAAGCCATAAAACTATTTATAGGTTCTTTATTTTCATGAGTTGCAATGTCGTATAGTATATTTTCACAACTTTTATACAATAAAATACTTGGTACATACATTTTGAATCATTTTAACCAATAAAATAACTTTAATTAATCAATTTTTTATGCACAATAAATTGCTTGCTATAGTCTACTTTTTTTATTTTATATTGACATTAAATTTACTATAAGATAATGATTTTAAAAAAAAAAGGGTACTAATTTCATATTTCAAGCTGTTAAAAAGTCATAAAACTAATTCTAGGTTCTTTATTTTCATGAGTTGCATTGTCATATAGTATGTTTTCACAACTTTTATACAATAAAATACTAGGTGCATACATTTTGAATCATTTTAACCAATAAAATAACTTTAATTATCCAATTTTTTAAGCACAATAATTTGCTTGCTATAGTCTACTTTTTTTATTTTAAATTGACATTAAATTTATAATAAGATAATGATTTTTCAAAAAAAAAGGGTACTAATTTCATATTTTAAGCTGTTAAAAAGTCATAAAATTATTTCTAGGTTCTTTATTTTCATGAGTTGCATTGTCATATAGTATATTTTCACAACTTTTATACAATAAAATACTAGGTGCATACATTTTGAATCTTTTTAACCAATCAAATAACTTTAATTAATCAATTTTTTGAGCACAATAAATTGCTTGCTATAGTCTACTTGATGTATTTTAAATTGACATTAAATTTACAATAAAATAATGATTTTTCAAAAAAAAAGGTACTAATTTCGTATTTTAAGCTTTTAAGAAGTCATAGAACTATTTATAGGTTCTATATTTTCATGAGTTTCATTGCCGTATAGTTTATTTTGCCAACTTTTATACAATAAAATACTTGGTCCATACATTTTGAATCATTTTAGCCAATAAAAAAACTTTAATTAATATTTTTTTTAAGCACAATAAATTGCTTGCTATAGTTTACGTTTTGTATTTTTAATTGACATTAAATTTACAATAAAATAATGATTTAACAAAAAAATATGGCACTAATTTCTTTTTTGAACCTATTAAAAAGTCATAAAACTATTTAGAGTTTCTTTATTTTCATGAGTTGCATTGTCGTATAGTATATTTTCACAACTTTTTTGCAATAAAATACTTGGTCCATACATTTTGAATCATTTTAACCAATAAAATAACTTTAATTAATCAATTTTTTAGGCACAATAAATTGCTTGCTATTGTCTACTTTTTGTATTTTAAATTGAAATTAAATTTACAATAACATAATGATTTTTCAAAAAAAAATAAGGGTACTAATTTCGTATTTTATGCTATTAAAAAGTTATAAAACTATTTATAGGTTCTTTATTTTCATGAGTTGCACTGTCATATAGTTTATTTTCATAACTTTTGTACAATAAAATACTTGGTACATACATTTTGAATCATTTTAGCCAATAAAATAACTTTAATTAATCAATTTTTTTAAGCACAATAAATTGCTTGCCGTAGTCTACGTTTTCTATTTTCAATTGACATTAAATTTACAATAAAATAATGATTTAACAAAAAAATAAGGTACCAATTTCTTTTATGAACCTATTAAAAAGTCATAAAACTATTTATAGGTTCCTTCTTTTCATGAGTGGCATTGTCTATAGTATATTTTCACAACTTTTCTACAATGAAATACTTGGTACATACATTTTGAATCATTTTAACCACTAAAATAACTTAAACTAATCAATTTTTTAAGCACAATAAATTGCTTGGTATAGTCTACGTTTTGTATTTTAAATTGACATTCAATTTACAATAGGGTACTAATTTCATTTTTGAACCTATTAAAAAGTGATAAAACTATTTATAGGTTTTTTATTTTTATGAGTGGCCTTGTCGTATAGTATATTTTCACAACTTTTATACAATAAAATACATGGTACATACATTTTGAATCATTTTAAGCAATAAAATAACTTTAATTAATCAATTTTTTAAGCACAATAAATTGCTTGCTCTAGTCTACGTTTTGTATTTTAAATTGACATTAAATTTACAATAAAATAAAGATTTAACAAAAAAATAGGGTACTAATTTCTTTTTTGAACCTATTAAAAAGTCATAAAGCTATTTAGAGGTTCTTTATTTTCATGAGTTGCATTGTGGTATAGTATATTTTCGCAACTTTTATACAATAAAATACTTGGTACATACATTTTGAATCATTTTAACCTATAAAATAACTTTAATTAATCAATTTTTTAAGCACAATAAATTGTTTGCTATAGTCTACTTTTTGTATTTTAAATTGACATTAAATTTACAATAAAATAATGATTTTTTAAAAAAAAGGGTACTAATTTCGTATTTTAAGTTATTAAAAAGTCATAAAACTATTTATAGGTTCTTTATTTTCATGAGTTGCATTGTGGTATAGTATATTTTCACAACTTTTATACAATAAAATACTTGGTACATACATTTTTGTTAGGATCGGATTTGACCAAGAGGGGGGGTGAATTGGTCAAATGAAAATTTTCGCAAACGATGAATGCTAAACTGAGTATGAAGGAAAGCGACACAGAGATTTATCCTGGTTCGGTCCTTTTGACCTACGTCCAGTCCTCAGATCCCTCTGAGCTTTTCTCAATCCACTAATCTCATAAAGATTACAATCAGACACAAGAAGGACTCTCCCCCTTCTTAACTCAAACTAACCCACAGACACTTTTGCTCATGTCTAAACCACCTCAAAGTACTCCGACCTTGGTTAACTCTCTCAAAAAAAAATGAACAGGAATATTCTCCTTTTATGAGAATTTAATTATGAACACTGAAGCTCTTTAATGAGAGTATGAAAAACAGAGTATGAAAGTGAAGCGTAATAAATTTGATTTCTCGTATGTGCGTTCTCTGTCTTCCGGTGACTTGAATGAATCTCCTTTTATAGGTGAGGAGTATTAAATGTCCGTTGGAGACATTTAAGTTTCCGTTAGACTCGCCATCGTCGTTCACCTTCCCGCATTGAATGCGTCTGCAAGTTTCTGACAGTAGGTAGAATAAAGATATGAGAATTTGTCCGTTGAATCTCTTTTTGTTTAGGCAATCTGAACTTCATTCCCTGTTAATAAATAAGTCAGATAAGCATTTATGATGGTTGGTGTGATTCAAATAATCGTTGCATGAAAAAGGAAAGATTTTGTAATCAGTTTAAAGTCGCTGACACGCTGCGTAACTGTCAGAAGGCGGAACTCGAGTTTTGTCTCTTCAAAACTTGAGTTATGGAAGAATTTTCAAAGAGAAAATCTCATAACTTTTGTTGAAACTCGAGTTTGAATAAGAGTTTTGATAAAAGTTGAGTTGTAAAGCTCATAACTCGGGATTCCAGGAGTTCCAGTAGACCAAAATGTTTTGCTCTCTTCGACACTCGAGTTTCATCTAGCAAAACTTCAAGTTTTGAGAGTTTTCAAGTCATAACTTTCATTGTAACTCGAGTTCTTTTGAGAGTTTTGTATTTCAGCATTTTTGTCCTTCGAAACTCGAGTTTTCCTTTGTAAAACTTCAAGTTATAAAAGTTTCAAAACATAACTTTTATATGAAACTCGAGTTGCACTGGAAGTTTTGAGTTTAAAAGAAATTTGCCTCTCGAAACTCGAGTTTGATACCACGAAACTCGAGTTCTAAGAAAACTCTAAGTGAAACTTCAAGTTTGGAAAGAAGTTTTGAAGTTTAGAAAATTTGACTCGGCTCGAAACTCGAGTTCTGAGAACCTGAAACTCGAGTTCTGTCAAGGCTTTCATTAAAACTTGAAGTTTGAGAAGAGTTTTCGTTTCTCTCTCTTCGAAACTCGAGTTCTGAGATACATAACTCGAGTTCTAACAAAACTTCCACTAAAACCTCGAGTTTTAGAAGGAAGTTTCGTTTTTCAAAACCATTTGAAAGCTTGAAACTCGAGTTCTACCAAAACTTCCAACATAACTTGTGTTTCCACTGCAAGTTCTGATTTTCAAAAGACTTCCAAAGAGCAAAACTCGAGTTTTAAAACATGGAACTCGAGTTTTGAGACAACTTTCATTCAGACTCAAGTTCCTTTAAAAGTTTTACATTTCTAAAACCTTTTTCAACACTCGAAACTCGAGTTTTGATTTCCAGAACTCGAGTTTTGATATAACTCGAATCAAAAATTGAGTTCTCTTGAAAGTTTGAGATTTTGAACACACTTTTAAACACTGTAACTTGAGTTCTAAAACATTAAAACTCGAGTTCTCTCAAACATTTCATTGAAACTCGAAGATTTTCAAAAACTTCCTGAAAACTAATAATCAAGACACAATTTCAAAAACATATTTGTCATCATCAAAACATTATCTCAACAATTTTGAATCATTTTAACCAATAAAATAACTTTAATTAATCAATTTTTTTAACCACAATAAATTGCTTGCTATAGTCTACTTTTTGTATTTTAAATTGACATTAAATTTACAATAAAATATTGATTTTTCAAGAAAAAAGGGTACTAATTTCGTATTTTAAGCTATTAAAAAGTCATAA
This sequence comes from Vachellia collinsii, assembly GCA_006871305.1. NCBI lineage: Eukaryota > Viridiplantae > Streptophyta > Magnoliopsida > Fabales > Fabaceae > Vachellia > Vachellia collinsii. The sequence continues at coordinate 4,435 of QFDD01004807.1, read as the reverse complement.
AACTATTTGTAGGTTCTTTATTTTCATGACTAGCATTGTCGTATAGTTTATTTTCACAACTTTTGTACAATAAAATACTTGGTACATACATTTTTAATCATTTTAACCAGTAAAATAACTTTTATTAATCAATTTTTTAAGCACGATAAATTGCTTGCTATAGTCTACTTTTTGTATTTTAAATTGACATTAAATTTACAATAAAATAATGATTTTTCAAAAAAAAAGGGTACTAATTTCTATTTTAAGCTATTAAAAAGTCATAAAACTATTTGTAGGTTCTTTATTTTCATGAGTTGCATTGTGGTATAGTATATTTTCGCAACTTTTATACAATAAAATACTTGGTACATACATTTTGAATCATTTTAACCTATAAAATAACTTTAATTAATCAATTTTTTAAGCACAATAAATTGTTTGCTATAGTCTACTTTTTGTATTTTAAATTGACATTAAATTTACAATAAAATAGTGATTTTTCAAAAAAAAAGGGTACTAATTTCGTATTTTAAGTTATTAAAAAGTCATAAAACTATTTATAGGTTCTTTATTTTCATGAGTTGCATTGTCGTATAGTTTATTTTCATAACTTTTGTACAATAAAATACTTGGTACATACATTTTGAATCATTTTAGCCAATAAAATAACTTTAATTAATCAATTTTTTTAAGCACAATAAATTGCTTACTTTAGTCTACGTTTTCTATTTTCTATTGACATTAAATTTACAATAAAATAATGATTTAACAAAAAAATAGGGTACTAATTTCTTTTTTGAACCTATTAAAAAGTCATAAAACTATTTATAGGTTCTTTGTTTTCATGAGTGGCGTTGTCTATAGTATATTTTCACAACTTTTCTACAATAAAATACTTGGTTTATACATTTTGAATCATTTTAACCACTAAAATAAGTATAACTAATCAATTTTTTATGCACAATAAATTGTTTGGTATAGTTTACGTTTTGTACTTTAAATTGACATTCAATTTACAATAAAATAATGATTTTTCAAAAAAAAAAAGGTTCTTATTTCGTATTTTAAGCTATTAAAAAATCATAAAACTATTTATAGGTTCTTTATTTTAATGAGTTGCATTGTGGTATAGTTTATTTTCACAACTTTTATACAATAAAATACTTGGTACATACATTTTGAATCATTTTAACCAAAAAATAACTTTAAGTAATCAATTTTTTAAGCACAATAAATTGCTTGCTCTAGTCTAATTTTTGTATTTTAAATTGAAATTAAATTTACAATAAAATCATGATTTTTCAAAAAATAAAAGGTTCTAATTTCATATTTTAAGCTATTAAAAAGTCATAAAACTATTTATAGGTTCTTTATCTTCATGAGTGGCGTTGTCTATAGTATATTTTCACAACTTATATACAATAAAATACTTGGTACATACATTTTGAATCAATTTAACCAATAAAATAACTTTAATTGATCAATTTTTTTAAGCACACTAAATTGCTTGCTCTAGTCTACATTTTGTATTTTAAATTGACATTAAATTTACAATAAAATAATGATTTAACAAAAAAATAGGGCACTAATTTCGTTTTTGAACCTATTAAAAAGTGATAAAACTATTTACAGGTTCTTTATTTTCATGAGTTGCATTGTCGTATAGTATATTTTCACAACTTTTATACAATAAAATACTTGGTCCATACATTTTGATTCATTTTAACCAATAAAATAACTTTAATTAATCAATTTTTTAGGCACAATAAATTGCTTGCTATAGTCTACTTTTTATATTTTAAATTGACATTAAATTTACAATAAAATAATGATTTTTCAAAAAAAATATAATGGTACTAATTTCGTATTTTATGCTATTAAAAAGTCATAAAACTATTTATAGGTTCTTTATTTTCATGAGTTGCTTTGTCGTATAGTTTATTTTCATAACTTTTGTACAATAAAATACTTGGTACATACATTTTGAATCATTTTAGCCAATAAAATAACTTTAATTAATCAATTTTTTTAAGCACAATAAATTGCTTTCTATAGTCTACGTTTTCTATTTTCTATTGACATTAAATTTACAATAAAATAATGATTTAACAAAAAAATAAGGTACTAATTTCTTTTTTGAACCTATTAAAAAGTGATAAAACTATTTATAGGTTCTTTGTTTTCATGAGTGGCGTTGTCTATAGTATATTTTCACAACTTTTCTACAATAAAATACTTGGTTTATACATTTTGAATCATTTTAACCACTAAAATAACTTTAACTAATCAATTTTTTAAGCACAATAAATTGCTTGGTATAGTCTACGTTTTGTATTTTAAATTGACATTCAATGTACAATAAAATAATGAGCTAACAAAAAAATATGGTACTAATTTCATTTTTGAACCTATTAAAAATTCATAAAACTATTTCTAGGTTCTTTATTTTCATGAGTGGCAATGTCGTATGGTATATTTTCACAACTTTTATACAATAAAATACTTGGTACGTACATTTTCAATCATTTTAATTAACAAAACAACTTTAACTAATCCATTTTTTTAAGCAGAATAGATTTCTTGGTATAGTCTACGTTTTGTATTTTATATTGACATTAATTTTTCAAAAAAATAATGAGTTAACAAAAAAAATAGGGTACTAATTTCATTTTTGAACCTATTAAGAATTCATAAAACTATTTATAGGTTCTTTATTTTCATGAGTTGCATTGTCGTATAGTATATTTTCAACACTTTTATACAAAAAAATGATTGGTACATACATTTTGAATCATTTTAACCACTAAAATAACTTTATCTAATCAATTTTTTAAGCACAATAAATTGCTTGGTATAGTCTACGTTTTGTATTTTAAATTGACATTAAATTTTCAATAAAATAATGATTTTTCAAAAAAAAATGGGGACTAATTTTGTATTTTAATCAATAAAAATGTCATAAAACTATTTACAGGTTCTTTATTTTAATGAGTGACATTATCATATAGTATATTTTCAACACTTTTATACAAAAAAATACTTGGTACATTCATTTTGAATCATTTTAAACAATAAAGTATCTTTAAGTAATCAATTTTTTAAGCACAATAAATTGCTTGCTATAGTCTACGTTTTGTATTTTAAATTGGCATAAAATTTACAATAAAATAATGAATTAACAAAAAAAAAGGGTACTAATTTCTTTTTTGAAGCTCTTAAAAAATCATAAAACTATTTATAGGTTCTTTAATTTCATGAGTGGCATTGTCGTATAGTATATTTTCACAACTTTTATACAATAAAAAACTTGGTACATACATTTTGAATCATTTTAACCAATAAAATAACTTTAACTAATCAATTTTTTAAGCAGAATAAATTTCATGGTATAGTGTAGGTTTTGTATTTTAAATTGACATTAAATTTACAATAAAATAATGAGTTAAAAAAAATACGGTACTAATTCCTTTTTTGAACCTATTAAAAAGTCATAAAACTATTTATAGGTTCTTTATTTTCATGAGTTGCGTTGTTGTATAGTATATTTTCACAACTTTTATACAATAAAATACTTGGTACATTCATTTTGAATCAATTTAACCAACAAAATAACTTTAACTAATCAATTTTTTAAGCACAATAAATTGCTTCCTATGGTCTACGTTTTGTATTTTAAATTGACATAAAATTTACAATAAAATAATGATTTGACAAAAAACATATTGTACAAATTTCTTTTTTGAAGCTTTTAAAAAGTCATAAAACTATTTATAGGTTCTTTATTTTCATGAGTTGCGTTGTCGTATAGTATATTTTGACAACTTTTATACAAGAAAATACTTGGTACATACATTTTGAATCATTTTAACCAATAAAATAACTTTAATTAATCAATTTTTTTAAGCACAATAAATTGCTTGTTATAGTCTACGTTTTGTATTTTAAATTTACAATAAAATAATGATTTAACAAAAATATAGGGTGCTAATTTCTTTTTTGAACATATTAAAAAGTCGTAAAACTATTTATAGGTTCTTTAGTTTCATGAGTTGCATTGTCGTATAGTTTATTTTGTCAACTTTTCTACAATAAAATACTTGGTACATACATTTTGAATCATTTTAACCAATAAAATAACTTTAACTAATCAATTTTTTTAAGCAAAATAAATTACTTGCTATAGTCCACATGTTGTATTTTAAATTGACATTAAATTTACAATAAAATAATGATTTAACAAAAAAATAGGGTACTAATTTCTTTTTTGAAACTCTTAAAAAGTCATAAAACTATTTATAGGTTCTTTATTTTCATGAGTTGCGTTGTTGTATAGTATATTTTCACAACTTTTATACAATAAAATACTTGGTACATTCATTTTGAATCAATTTAACCAATAAAATAACTTTAACTAATCAATTTTTTAAGCACAATAAATTGCTTCCTATAGTCT
>QFDD01004806.1:0-13120 GCA_006871305.1 Vachellia collinsii | reverse complement strand
ACTCAAGTCTTATGTTTTATATCCTTCATCAACGACCTCATTATCTTTGTGCCTCCATTTTCCAGAGCTTGATGAGGATCACAAGATTCTTCCTACCGGGTTGCAAGACTTGTCACAACCCTTGAACTTCCAGGTTGCAAAATCTTTTTTTCTCTTTTTAATATATGAATTCTCTTAAATTTAAGTTGAATTGTCAAGCCAAAACGACATCTGAAAATTTTCTTCAGGGTGCTTAAGCTTTCAAGGCAAGGATCTGCTAGATCAAGTTCAAGAAAGATTAAGTGAAGCCTACAAAAGAATCCTTCATGCATGCAAGAAACTCCGTTTACCAGATGGGATCTTCGCAAACAGCTTCATGGAACTGGAATCGGAGGTAGCAAGAGCTCTACGAGAAAGTAACCAAAACCAGCCTTTGGTTTATCATGTAGGGCCCTCTACACAGACAAGATCGACAGACATGGATGATTGTGATTCAGAATGCCTGACAAGGTTGGCCAATCAGCCACGGAACATGTTTATTCATCTTGTTTAAGGCTTTATCCAAGTAAACTCTAGCAACATCAAGTTGCTCTTGCCAACCGTTCACCCATTTATAGGCTGATGGACTAGGTCCCATGTATCCAGTGGCAAGAGTATGAGGCGTCAGCGGTTGTTACCCCATGACCAGCTCGAATGGGTTTTGCTGCATCCCCTCACTCTTCTGCAAATTGTAAGAGAATTATGCCACATCCAACAACTTTGCCCAATCCTTTTGGTTGGCACTCACAAAGTGTCGCAAGTAAAGTTCCACCAATGCATTGACACGCTCGGTTTGGCCATCAGTTTATGGGTAGAACGACGTAGAGAAGTGGAGGTCAGAGCCCATCATCTTGAACAACTCTCTCCAAAACTTCTCTGTAAACCTTGGATTTCGGTCACTTATAATGCTTCGAGAAAGGCCCCACTACTTGACTACATGCTTGAAGAACAAGCGTACAACCTTTTCAACTGTGCAATCTCGTGGAGCAGGGATGAAGGTTCTATACTTTGATAACCAATCAATGACTACCATGATCGAACCACAGCCTTCAGACTTTGGTAATGCTGAAATGAAGTCCATCGTCACTCTATCTTATGGTCACTCTGGAGTTGGCAATGGCTCGAGTAAACCGGCAGGCTATCTTTGCTCAACTTTGTCTTGCTGGCAAACAAGACAAGTCTTCACATATGCTTCAACATCATCCTCCATCCTTGACCAATAGTATGATCACTCGATCAAAGTCATAGTCCTTTGGATGCCTGGATGACCAACCTACTTGGAAACATGGCATTCTTTCAATAGCTCCCGTCGGAGGTTGCCCCATCAAGAAATGAATAATCGATTCCCAACGGTATATACATAGCCATCTTGCTCCCAAAACCGTTGGGTTTTGCCTTCCTTCATCAGTGCAAGCAAATTCTTTGCAAAGGCATCATGCTCCATGCCTTCCTTGACGTGATCCATTAAGTCACTTCCCATACTAATGACTGCGGCAAGCTCAGCCTTTCGACTCAATGCATCAGCAACCACATTAGCCTTTCCAGGCTTGTACTCCATCATGTAATCGAATTCGGCAAGAAAATCTTGCCACCTAACTTGCTTTAGGGTGAGCTTCTTCTGATTTTGGAAGTAGCTCGTTGCCACATTGTCTGTCTTGATAACGAACTTGTTCCCTAACAAGTAGTGCCTCCAGACTCGCAAGGAATGGATGATTGTTGTCATCTCCATCTCATTTAGCTTGCGGCTCTCGTAGGCTATGGGATGTCTCTCCTGCATCAACACCCCACTAATGGCATACTCCGAAGCATCACTTTGAACCTCAAAAGGATTGGAGTAATCTGGCAGTGCTAATACTGGTTCCTTCATTACTGCTTGCTTAAGATCTTCAAAAGCTTATTGAAAGGCATCATCCTATACCCAAAGGACATTCTTCTTAAGCAAGTTAGTCAAGGGTGTCGCCCTCTTCGAATACCCTTGAATAAATCTTCGAAAATAATTCACCAAGCCAAGAAATGATCTCAAAGTCGAAACATTCGTGGGAGCTTCCCACTCATTAATAGCTTGTACCTTGGCCTCATCCATGCTGATCCGTCCATCGGCAATCTTGTGTCCCAAGAACATAACCTCTTGTTGCGCAAAAGAGCATTTCTCTGACTTCACATATAGCTCATTTTGATACAATACTTGGAACACCTGCCGTAGATGGTCCACATGTTCCTCGAGGCTCTCATTATAGACGACAATGTCATCCAAGTATACCACCACAAATTTATCGAGGAACGATTGGAAATCTTATTCATGAGGGTGCAGAATGTTGATGGCACATTCATAAGTCCAAATGGCATGACTAAGAACTCGTACGAACCATATCGAGTCACGCACGTTGTCTTAGCCTCATCTCCAGCAACTATGTGTATGTGCCAATAGCCCGATCTCAAGTCTAGCTTTGAGAACCATCGAGCCTGGCCCAATCAGTCGAACAAGTCATCAACCAAGGGGATCGGATACTTGTTCTAGATGGTCACCATGTTAAGAGCTCGGTAGTCAATGCACATCCGTAGACTCCCATCATGTTTCTTTTGGAATAGAACCGGAGCTCCATAAGGTGCCTCCGAAGGCCGAATGAAACCTGCATCGAGTAACTCCTTCAACTGATTCCTCAATTCTTCTAGTTCAGGTGGAGCCATTTGGTATGGTACCATGGATGGTGGTTTAGCTCCAAGCTCCAACTAGATCGCATGATCCACCTCTCTTCTCAGAGGAAGCTTCTTTGGCAACTCAGGTGGCATCACATCTTTGAATTCTCTCAACAAATTACTAATTTTATTTGGAACAATAAGAGAATTTGAGACATTACCTTCTTCCTTACATGCCACAAGTAGGTTTCCTCACCTTTCTTGATTCCCCTAGCTACTTGCATGGCAGATAGTACGTTGGAACCGATCGGAATGCGCTCAACAGTTACCTTGTGGTCTTAGCCACCACTTCGAAATTGTATGCACCCATCATCTGTGAGAGTAAAGGGCAAGACTCTTTCCATGAAATCAAGCCCAAGCACATCTTGTAATCATTCAGGGGCACAACTTTCAAGTCAACTATGCCTACCCAAGTCCCCATCTAGATAGGGACACCTCTACCGACACCGAACAATGGTTTGGCTGGATGATCTGTAGACTTCATTCATCCACGCTCCTTTGAGAAATTTAACTCCAATTTCTCAACCTCATCGCCTGCCACCTGATTTTGATTTGCTCCACCATTGAGCAAAGCCTTGGTGTGGACTCCATTCACTACCACATTTACATACACGAGGGTTTTACTAGGCCGTATCACCGATTTTGCATTAGCCGTGGAAACCTCTCCCTTCTAGACATCACTCGTCTTTGCCTGCACAGCATTAAAGATGCGCATCAAACTTAGATGCACGTTCTCCTCTGGCTAAGCAGTCCCTTCATACAAGGAGATCATGGCATTCAACTTGCCACGATTGGGGCAGTCCTTCACCAGATGTAGACCACCACATAGGAAGCAATCACGTCTCCACTTGTGTTGTTCCTTGCCAGCCTCACCTTGCTTGTCCTTCCCCTTGAAGGACTTGCTGCCTTTGTGGGGCTTCTCTTCCCTACCTTTGCCAAAGGTGTTCTGCTTGTCTTTCTCCTTCTTCTGCAAGTCCTTTAAGAACTCGATAACGGATTCGGCTACCACAATGGTACTTGCTAAGTCCTGGACACCTCATCGCTTAAGCTCTTGTTCCGCCCATCGTTGTAATCCATCGAGAAAGTACAACCAGCGGTTCTTGTCAAACAAGTCAAGGATCTGAAGCATTAAGGATGAGTACTCCCGTATGTACTCCTTCAACGAACTTGTATGCTTGAGTCCACGGAGCTTCTTCATCACCAACTCTTCAGCATTTTTAGTATAGAATTGCTTCTTTAACTCCTCTTTGAATGCTGCATAGTTGGGGATTTGGACCAGGCCTCTCTCCATCTCGGTATAGCGTCGCCTCCACCAAAGCGCCACATCGTGCTCTAAATAGAGAGTGGTTGTATTGATCTTCATCTGCTTCTCCCCAATGCTCATGGCTTCCAAGTACCGTTCAACATGCTATAGGAAGTTGTCCAACTCCTTTGCATCACGCTTGCCACCGAACTTTGGTGGTTTGGGACTTTGAGCTTTGGAGTTATACTTGTCGAGGCACCTGTTGCAATTGCAGCTTTACATAAAGTGAGATTAGTTCTTACCTCAAGCAGCTTCTCCTTGAGGGATTGGATCTCCGCATTCATAGCATGCTGATATTCTTCCATCGACTTGTTCATCGTGTCGATGAAGGAATTGAGTGCCCCCAGCATCCGACCCTTGACCTCCTTCAAGCTACCCTCCTTCTCCTCTTGCTCATCGAGGACATCCCCCATTGCTAGCTCAAGTTTGGCTAACCTTGCCTCAAAAGCTTCAACAACATCCGTAGAGACAGACCCCGATGTGGTCCTCTCTTTAGACCTCCCATGTTTCTTCGACTGGCTGCGGGTTCCCCTCGCCTACGTTCCTCTTGTACTTCAGTGAGGTGGCTTGCTTCGGTATCCTTGCTAGACATGATTACAAGATCTCCTATTTGTAACCTTGGCTTTGATACCACGTGTTATAGAGTTGTTTGTATCCTACAACAACTATGCGGCACTTAGCTCGATCTTTCAGCCAAACTCAAACTAAGTCAACCTTCTACCCAAGTAACCTGGACAAGCTCACAAGTAAGAAGCACAAGAATAGAGAGAGAATACTAATGAGAGAAGGAGTAAGAGAATGCTTCTCTATTATGCTTGAAGAATTGTTTGATTGATTACAAATGAATCCTTGATGGGGTATTTATACTACTCCACCTCCTCAATGGACAGTAGAGATCAATTTGATCTAACGGCCTACATTCGTCATCTAGAATATTCTCCCTAAACATCTAGATATTTACACATGTGAAGAAAAGTGTATAAATCTATGGAGAACTCTAGAATAACCTAGAGTACTCTTGTATGTACAAGTGTATTCTAGAGAATTCTTGAATTCTCTAGATCAGCCGTAACATGCTTCCCTAGCCCTAAGTGAATACGGTACTTCTACGAGGACGCTATCTATTTTAGCAAAAGAATGGACCAATTTGAGCGGCAATTAGTAGAAAATGTTTAATTCAAACTTATTTGCAGTTTTTGATTATTTATCATTTTGGTGCTTTAATTTCAATTATGTGTTACTGCATTTCCCTTCATCAACTCCTTGAGTAATAAGAACGATTTGCCTCGGTCCTAAATATAAATCCTATTAGTATTATAATTCACATTATAGACAGGAAAATTAGTTTTACTACTAAGCAAAATGTTCAATGAGGAGAGTTAATCATATCTAAATATTACATATTTGATTTTTTTAAAAAACTATATCTTTTTAAGAAAAATCATTTTAATAGGAATATGATCTAGAATAAAAATAACCTTTTAACTATTTTTTATAAAAATTATTTTTATTTATAAAACCATAATTTAAAAAATCAAATTTAAACCTTTCAGATTAGATCTGAACTGTTCACATATGATTTAATAGGGAAATTGTTCTGTGAACGTGAGTTTATATTTAGGATGAAAAGAAGTTTTGACCATCAACTGATCGTAATCGTAGTGCGAATCTTTTTTAGAGATACAAGAGAAGCATGGATTTGAGCTTTCATGTATATATCCATCATATATAAATGTGTTTATGCAAATTTTAGTAAACGATTCAAATAAATAGGATTAAAGAAAATTAGGCCACCAACAGTGTGAAAATGATAAAATAGAATTATTGCAACCAACACAAGATGAGTAGAATAAAATAGGGAAAAGTATATTGTATTGACGTGATCGTATGTGGGTATAGCAAGCTCAATAGCATAAGAGAGTCAGTGAGATTAGGGAGAGAATGAACGTGTATACAGTGCGTTAGACAATAGAGTAGCAGAAGAGAGATTTTGAATATAGCAAGTTCAATGTGTTTTCAATGAAAGGCAAAGAGAAAATAAATAGATAGTTGCCAGTTGCAATTGCCCATTAGTTACGTCCAACGATTCCTTAGAATCTTAGTATAGTGGTCGCTGGATCTTTGGATCATAACTACCTGGTCCAACGTTGGGGGAGCTGACGATAGTTGCAAGCTCTACGCAAAGTCTCTTAAACTAGCGTGGTGCTTGACCGTTGGGGCTCTGGGTGGACAATGTCTTAGGCTAGTCTTCACCATTGAGCCTTGGTCTAGTTCAGCCCAAGTCATTTTTTGGACATTCAATAATCCTTCACTCTTACTGTCTGTGGCACATGGATAAGAAGATGAAGCAAGATATCACTTCACTCTGGACAAGTGCCAGTGATAGTCAATGTTCATCAGTGACGTGTAATCATCCAGAGCGTCTGTAGCCCTTTAAATCTGATAGTTGGATTCGAACCCATGGACAAGCACGTTCTTCAAAGGTGTAATGATAAGGCGCAGTGATTGTAGGAGGGAAGGTGTCTTTTCTCGTAACTTCCACCCCTTCGTCTTTTATTTTTCATCTTCTGACTCTTCACTTTCCCTCCTTCTTCATCTTCCTACGCTCTTTGCCAGTGTTTTCCCCGTGAGCTATTACACATCCTGTCGTTGTGCTAACAGTTCGGCGCATTCCTACTTTTGAGATTTTGGGTTGTATTCATAGTCTTTCTTCCTTCTTGCATTTCGTATCCTCCACCCTCGTCCCCTTGAGTAATTTTCCAATAATCATGTTAGGTACTCCTTTTGATTGTGATGCATCTGTGAGGAGAGTCTTGGGGGCTGCTAAGTTTAGTGCTGCAGCTGATAGTTCATGCACACCTTCTCTAAACCATGGCTCTGGGGAGGAAGAAGTTTTGCAACCTATGGGGTGAACCCCCACTATAGCGCAAGGTAGGGCTACCAAAGCTACCCCCTCTCAGTCTTGCTTGACCAAGAGGGAATTGGCTTACCTACGCCATAACTTTTCTGTGTCACCCACGGTAGAGATTAGGGTTCCTAGGCCTAGAGAGGCCGTGAGCAAGCTCGTCCCTGGATGGGCTAGTCATTTTGTTGAGGTTTTCCGTTATGGTTCATGTAACCCCTTTCCCCTGTTAGTTCATGCTTTGTGTCACCAATTTGACTTGGTTCCTGCCTAGTGGATGCCCCACGTATGGCGGATAGCCATGTCGCTTAAGGCATTTGGCCAGAAGAACAAGCTATCGTTCATCACCTCTAATCCCCCATCCTGGATCCTCGCCTCTGATCTTGGGGGATCAAATAAATGACAAAGGATAGGGAGACCGCTGGGTCTTCATGCAAACTGAACACTTGGTCACTGAGGGTCTACCTCTCTAGTCATCCTGGAACATTGATGGTAAGCTTTTGCTTCGTTTCTAAATGCTTCGTCTCCTTGCTTTGTTTGTGACATTGCTTTGCTTTATTTGTTTACAGCTGCTCATGGCAAAGGCAAACTCGGTGGGGCCAACGACCAGAACCCCCAAGACATCGTTGGTGCCAGACAACAGGATAGAGACTGTCGCCTCCTGCTCGACCTCGCCAAGACCCCTCATGGTAAGGACACGCCACTAAGTACCCTATTTACTTTTTGGAGTTATTTGGGGCTAATGTGGTGTGGTTACATTGGCAATCCATTTACTGTGAGGGGCAAAACTTCACCTCTTAAAGCCAGAGTTACAGCTCCTCTCCGAGTTAGGGATATCAAGGCTCTCCTGAGTACCATGGAAGTCAAATCGAGGACGAAAGGAACTCCTACTACCCCCATCGCGCCATACCATCGTTGCTTCTAGTGGCGTAACTGACCTGTCTGCGTCCACCCCTCCATCAGGGAGGTCGCTTATCCATGCCTCCCTTGCTGCATCTGCCGAATGGAAGGGCAAGGATATGGTCATACCATCGGGTGAGGCCGTGGCTGAGCAACTAGCTTTTGCGGTGTCATTGTGTAAGAATTTGTGCTCATTATAATAGTGCTTTTATTGAGAGATGACCAACCTGAGAGGGTTACCTATAGAGGGTTCTAACTGGAAGGGCTGACCAACAAGTGATCAATTGAGTGGAACGCCAAGAAAAGTCCTATAGAGTGGAGCCTGTAGTACATCATTTCAACTATCTGACTGAAGAGAGCTACCTGCAGAGGGTGTTGATATGAGGGGATGACCAGCTCACTACAGTACCGAGTGAAATACTATAGAGTGAAGTCATCAGAATGTCATGTCAGCTCTTAAGGGAGGTGCATTGTAACAAGTCCCACATTGTCAATGTTTCTCTAAAATAGAGGCCTTATAAGACTTTGGAATCTCAACTCTAACAATTAGGTTTTATGGTATGATCCTTCCAAGTCCCAATGATTGTGCTCATGACACTACATAAGAAGAAACACTCTTAATGATTATGGTGTATGCAACATCAACTACCATGCTTATCACCCAACCAATAACATTGTGAAGCTTGATTTTGCTATATGAAGCGTCTCAAAGCAATTCTAAAGTAGTAATAATGAAGCATGTGCATGCTTGTGTGTGTGAGTATCTTTGGCATAAATAATAAGCAGTACATGTTCGCTTAGATACTTGTCACTCCGTAAGTGCATGGATAGCATCAAGTAATAAAGTAATAAGAAAGGATCATTCCCACAAAGATTTGGTTCCAAAATCGGATCAAGTATTAATTATCACACTTTTACCTAATTTGAATGATACAGATATTCAGAGTGGAGGAAGACTATTTTTAAACATCAAAAAATATAAACATTTGTATTTCATAACATTTAAACAGCTCCTTTCATAAATGCTCTTAATGAATAAACATGTTAATCTAGGATTTAAGGGGTACTTGTAAAAGTTTTTTCAAGTCAAGAACAAGTGTTTAATTTGATAAATTGCTCAATCTCTTGTTACAATTAATAAAACACAATTTCAAGCTCCAATCCCAATGTGATTATGCAAGGTTGGCAAATATATCTCTATCTTACCAACAAAACCATCCATTCATCATGCAAATTTCAAGTTCTTACACAATTTTACTCAAGTTTTACACTCAACTTGTCCCTCTCAAGCATCAATCAAATGAACAAAACATCGAAATGATGATCAATCATTTAAAAGCATTAAGCGATGAACAAAATAAACATATAATATATTATTAATCGCAAAAAGAGAGGAGGATTTAAAAGTTAATCCATATAAGAGTTCAAAATAATTTGAGAATGACAAGTCTAGCAACTCATTATCAACTACAAGCTACAAATCCAAGAGGAAAGCCATGCTCATAACAAATTACAAGAGAGGAAAGGGAAAAGAAGGAGGAAACCAAGAGAATGAGGCTCAAAATCTCTTCCAAAACTTAATCTCTTGCTTGAAGCTCTTCAAGATCCAAACACGAGCAGAACCAAGCTCCAAATTGCTCTAGGGAAGTGAAGAATGTCGGCCCCCATTGAGCCTTTTCCTTAAAACCCTAAAGAAATTCGATTTCTTGCACTATACTAGTGCTATGCATTTTGCTGTCAAAATTGCATCACAGTGGAACTGTTTGGAGCTGCAGCATAATTTTCATTTGGCTGAAAGTGTGCTGCAACCAAGATCAAGTGACGCAGCTCATTTTGCCTCTAGAAAATAAGTTATTCCACATCAAATGAATGTGTTCTCCCTATGAATTGACCTTCATTCTTCCTCTTTGATTTTACTAATGTGCTTTTGAATCAACTTTGGTCTCCAAGTACTTCCAGGCTAATTCCAAGTGGCTTGAAAAAATCCTTCTTCTAGCAAAAAAATACCTTGCAAAATAATAGAATTTATAAGCTCTTGATAAATAAGGATAATTAAGAGCCAAAATATGCACAATTAAGCAATAATGTGCAATCAAAACCTCATGCACATTCCCATTTTTGAATATTCAAAACATGTACAATAATACCAAAAATGTATAAAAATTTAAGGAAAATGCACTAAAATGACATGAGATCCTTGAGGTTAACAATATTGTTCATGTTATCTCTTAGTGAAAGTGGTTAGCTTGAAATTGTTTGGTTTTCCACTTTGAATACTAAAGCAAACATTGAGAGCCGTTAGGGAACAGTTTGCGGCAAAACCAGGGAGACAAAGATAGCTGCATGAAACAACACTAGGGATGATTCAGATGCACTCCTCCTCCTGTACTTAATATCTGATCTAAAGTTAATTTTGATATTAAATATAAGACTTATATATCATTTTTGTCATTTTTCTAAATAAATCCATTGATACTCCCTTAACAATAATCAAATAAGAAAGAGGGATGAATTGAGGAAGATGATTATTATGTTTTTTAAAAAATATCATATAATTAAGTAATGTAACTAATTTTTTTAATCTAATCAAATTAATTAAATAAATCTAATATTAAGGATTAATTAGAGGAGTGACATAAAGTTCAACAATTCTACAACAACAAAGCCATGTCAATGGGTGCATATCTATTCACATGGTTATATGTGTACTTGCTATTAAATATAATCCGGTTGTTATTCGTAGTAATGAAATTGTCATTTAACTCTCTAGATAATATTTTTTCTTCCTAATCACATCTAACCTCCTACTTAAGATAATTCTATTTGCGGTACTATCAAACATTAAATGTCAATACATTTTCTAGTAAATATTTATATTTTGGTTTATCATATTATAAGTGACTAACATTTTTCACTGCACACAATGTCTTGGGTGGTAATACTTGGTAAAATGCACAAGATGAATTACTATTTTTTATCACAGTTGTCATTCACCAATATTACAACAGTGAAATTGTCATTCAGCTCCATATTGCTAATAAATTAAAATCCCTAAGCTGAATATTCATGTAATATTATTATCATAATTGTATAAATTATTAAATCTGAGATGTGATGAAGGAGGGGAAAAGAAGCAAAAAAGGATTAGGCAAGTATCATCAAATTCTCCCTTTAGTTTTGAAAGAATCACTAAAATTCTCGAGAAAGAAATTTAATTAAAAAAAATTGGCAATATGGAACAATTAAATTTTAATGCAGAAAATGACAATAGATATGTGCTACTCTATATTATTATTTTGTTGGTAATTATCTTCCTTATTTGCATAGTATGAAAAACCGGACCGAAAACCGGCGAAGCGCCCGGTGGTCCGGTCCGGGTGAGGTTTGGGCCGGGGACCGGGTTGACCCGGATCGACCCGGTCGACCCGGCTTCAACCCGGTAAAAAACCGAGTTGGCCGGGTCAACAATTTTTTTTTTTGAACATTTTTTAAATATGATTTTTGTGCTTTTTTTAAAAAAAAAAATTTATATGCTTCCTTTGCTTCTTCTTTTTTTCTGAAAAATTACATTAAGATCCCACGCAAAAAAATTAATATTAGAAATGTCTCAAAATGTTTTTAATAATAAGTAAAAGAGTACCATTGATAAGTGAATGGGTTATCAGTAGCAACCTTTGAAACCTTTCTGATATTAATTTTTTTGTATGGAACTTGAATGCAATTTTTCTTTTTGTTATTTACTGTTTTTATTAATATTTAGTGACAAAGGGAAAAACTAGATGATATTTCTTCTTTTCCCTTTGTTTTTTACTACAAACATGGTTTTTTTATGATAAATTCTTAGATTTTTATGATTGATGAATGAATTTTAATGATTTTTTTTTATTATGAATTGTTATTAATTACAGTGACTAAAAGATTTTAACTGATAAAGATGAATATTTTGAAATTAAACATTATTAAAAGTATTATATTTTAATATTGTCAATTAAATGTCATTATTTTAATAGGCCGGTCTGACCCTGGTTTAACCCCGATCTGACCCATTAACCCTTAATCCACTGCTTCGACCGATTCAGTGCCAGGTTCGGTTTTTTAAACCTTGCTTATTTGCATTAACTATTTATTCATTTAATTTGTTGTGGCTATTGGCGGGAATTGGCGGCTGCTTGAGTCATTGAGCAACGATGATGACCGAAGGAGGAAACCTCAAACGAGGAGGGAAAAGAAACAGAGGGAGGGAGGGAGGACATTTACGTAAATGTGCTCGAAGGTTAAGTCGCTGAAGTCTGAACTATGGTTTCGTTTGTCCTCGTTGCTCGCCTCTATACCCTTCGTCGCCGCACCACCCCAAGCTCGCTATTCGCCGTTCCACTCTCTCATTTTGTTCTGGGTCTTGCTCGCCGGATACTGTCTCCACCTCCGGTTGCCGTCGCCACTGGTCTTTTCAGTCCAGGTTCCTCCGTCCTCTGTCCCTTTCTCTGTTGTCGTTTTTTTCATTTTCGAATTGAGCTTATAAAATATACTGAACTTTCTTTCATTCTTTCTTAGCCGTGAGTTAGTTTGGAATATTTACATAGTTAATTTTGAACTTTCAACGTTTGAATCTAATGTATCACTGCGATGCTCAACCCTTGTATAGACCGGGTGAGCGCGTCCTCTGTCAGCTAGTGGGTCTCTATATATCGGCCCAGATTGCTTTGGTGCTTTTTACTTCTTGAAATATAAACAGTCTTTAGACGTTTGATTCTTACTGAAACTAGTTTATTTAATATCTGAAAGTTTGGGGAATATAAAGCACTTTGATGTCCTGAGGTCTTTTTTCATCGGCTAAAGAGAATTTCTTCACCAGTGTGTGTCTATAAAACTTGGCTTAGCCTTTCACACTGTGTTCGTATGCTAATTCATGCATGTTTTTGTTGTTGCATTTGCGCCTTTTCATTTGGTTGAGTATGCATTTTCTTAAGATTTTTTATGAAATCAACTGAAGAATGTTGTGCTCTTACAATATATGGTATATATTTTTTATATTTATTTTTTGATTGTATGAATGGTTTTGATTTGGTTTCATTGGATGAGAATTGGTTATGCGTAGATTTATATTGATTCACCACGAAGAGTTCGCCTCCTCATTCTGCTTAGCATTCTCTTTCTCCTCCTTTGTACACCCTAGCACTCTCAGTAAATAGCTACTTCCAGTGATCTTTCTTTCATTCTCTTTCAATTCACTCCATATCTGTGATTAATTTCATTCTTTATCCTGTTACTTTAATCCTCTTAGGCAAGCATTCAAAACTAGC
>QFDD01004804.1:0-13049 GCA_006871305.1 Vachellia collinsii | reverse complement strand
TTTCATATAATTGAACCAAACGAACTATTAGTGTTATACTACAGGGTTTCAGAATCGGCATTCTCATCCAGAGGAAAGAGGTCAGATGTGCCGTGAAAATTCTCGACAAAGAGACAAGCGAGTCAGAGCCTCAGTTTCCACAACCAGACCCTATACAAACCTTTTCTCACTCTCTCTTTCTCTCTCATCCCTCCCATGCCCGGCCTTTACCCCATACAAACCTTTTCCCTTTCGAGAAACGCGTGCCATTTTGTGATAACGTCATCCATACTTCTCCCTATCATCAATATTCCCATTCCTTCTCTCTTCATTTTCCTACTCTCTCGTCTTGCTTTTATCACCTCCTTACAATTCTTCATTTCAACTGGTGCTTTCTTATTTAAAACCAAAAGCAATTGCTTTTTGTCTGTTTTACCCCAGTCATTAACCTGTGTGTCTAATTATTTGTGAATATAATTATTTATAGCAATGAAACGGGAACCCCGTTCTTGTTGAATCATTCCCACCATTCACTAACACAAGACAACATCATTAGCACAGGCTTCTAGTTGTCCGTTTCATATACAGATGACAGATCCCTCCACACACCCACCCTGATCTAAGGCTCCAAACCATCTAACCCAAACTCTCATAAGTCGCTTTCTCTCTCCATCTTTTAACCCCCGGAAGAATAATTATTGTTTCTGAAATTACGGGTTTTGTTTTCTAACATGCGCTCATTTCTTTACTTAAATTGAATTTTTGGTGAATGTGGTTGCTCAACACCAAATGAGCTAATGATTATCTCTGATGATACTCGTTACCTTTACACTAAAAGAGCTTATAATGTATAATTCCCCTTTACAATGTTTTTTCCCTCTTCTTTTAAAGCTAGGGGTTCTCTTCTCTATTCACAAATGGCTCTCTTTGGCTATGATTTATACATTATAATGAAAGCCAAGTGAGGTTGGCATTAAGGTGCTGAATTTTCTGCAGTACCAGTTATTGCTATGATGGAGACGATGGAGTCATGTGTCCCACCTGGGTTTCGTTTCCACCCAACCGATGAAGAGCTTGTTGGCTATTATCTGAAGAAGAAAGTTGCTACTCAGAAGATTGACCTTGAAGTCATCAGAGAGATCGATCTCTATCGTATAGAACCGTGGGATCTTCAAGGTACAAAATACATTAGATAGATATTCTCTCATTCCATCCCATAATAGGGTTTTCAATGTCAAAGTCTACAAGTCCTGATACTTCGCCAGTCTCATACTTGATATGTATCCACACATACGTCCGTCAAGACATGATCCAATTGCATCTATATTTTGTATGCCCTGTGGTACTGGGATATATATCTGTTCATTTCGTATCTTACCATGGATTATAGGATCGGTTCTTGTTAAGTCTTTAGTGAGCTTGCACCCATAAATCTTGGATGGCTATGCATATATCCTAATATCTCTATATATATATGAGTATATACTGGATCTGTTTTGAAGCAACTAGTTATGGTATATATAATGTTGAGGTGTATAGATGATTTGCAAAAGGTTTTTGATTCGAATCTCAGTTATGTGATGTATGAAAACAATTATATTTGGTCTTTCCAGAATTTCTCGCCTTCGCTTGCCCATGCTTTTCTAAAATAATGACGAATGTATGACAGAGAGATGCAGGATCGGGTATGAGGAGCAGAGCGAATGGTATTTCTTCAGCCACAAGGACAAGAAATATCCGACAGGGACGAGGACGAACAGAGCTACCGTGGCTGGGTTCTGGAAGGCGACAGGAAGAGACAAGGCGGTGTACGACAAGACAAAGCTCATAGGTATGAGGAAGACCCTCGTTTTCTACAAAGGAAGAGCCCCAAATGGCCAGAAAACTGACTGGATCATGCACGAATATAGGCTCGAATCTGATGAGAACGGACCTCCACAGGCAAGTCCTGCACATATCCTTTCCCGGTCTTTCACTGTTTAATTTATGCTCGTCTGAGTTTTCGTGAATCGAACTATTCAGTGTTATGAGTGGTTGGTTCCCATCATAGCCTATCCCCTCACTTTTTCCTCTCTCAGACAAGCACATAAACAAGGTTTGGAAACAACTTTTAAAAAATGATTTCACACATTCCGAGGTGAGTACATAATAGAGTTTTATCTCAACTTTTATGAAAGTGTTTTTCAAGAGTGATTGTTAAACATAGAAAAGTAGAAGAGCACTTTTCTAGTTTACTGCACTATGTTTGTAAATTAACCACTTTATAAGTACTTGTTAATGGAAAGAAACAATATAATTTTTGCTAGCTTTCTTCATTGATCACTAATATTTGAATATATATATTTCACCAAGGTTGTACGTACAAGCTTTGTTAAGACATGACTTTCACCAACATTAAGTCAAAAGTCTCGCTCCTTTCAGCAGCGACTCATAATTGATACTTTCCTTATGACATTCCTTTTTCTGGTACACATACACTTTCTTGCCGTTTCACTTGTCAAATGTAACAGTAGATTCGGGCATGTGAGTTATTGACTATCGAGTAGGCCATCTTTCCGTACCCACTCACACCTAATTAGTCTTCTCTGATCAATCAAGTAAATGAGAAATCCACAAAAGCTTCAAGAAAGTATACACAAAGAAAATCATATGTTTGTTGTATAGATTCCGTACTGCCTCCAGCACTTTATCTATCTAAACCGTACCTACAAAAAAATAATGTTCAATAGCTATTCATGTAACCTTAATGGGCTTAGCTTAGTAAAAAGAAACAGCGTCTTTAGCAATCAAGTTAATTTATTTATTTTTTTAAGAATACCTGTAAGAACAAAATTATACTTGTATCAGCCTAACGTGAGAGAATTCTCCGATCCCTTAAACTTGCCTTGATAGCTAGGAGATTGATTATGACTTCAATAAAGCTAGAGAATACCCTAACCATAGTAATATAGAAAAAGAATAGGGTAGATAAATGACTTAGAGACACTTCAATACCAACTAATTAGATGTTATATATTTGTGGATTGAAAGAGATTATAACACAAAAATATATGACTTTGTGCTTGCTTCAAATACTATCTTGATGCCTGGAATTTTTTATTTCCACTATTTTCTCTAATTAAACATACTGCATGCATTTTTGTTTGTGAATGTATAGATAGCCTACCCAATCAAGCATGTGCAAATATAAAAAGCTGAAAGTGTTGTCTTCTTTGTTTTTGTAAAAGAAAAATTTGGGTGAGTTTGTGCAGGAGGAAGGGTGGGTTGTATGCAGAGCTTTCAAGAAAAAAACGAATGGCCAAACGAGGAGCATAGATGGATGGGATTCAAGGTACTTGCTGGAGGAAGCAAGTGGAGCGAGCACCGTAATGGATCCGATTGACTTAATGGCAAGGCAGCCTCATCATGAGAGCTATAACATAACACAAAATAATCACATGTGCAAACAAGAGATAGAAGTGGTGGACAAGTTGAGTACTTTGATTCACTCATCAGACAACCCATTATTCATGCAGCTGCTTCCTCAGCTAGAAAGCCCACCGTCTCTTGTATTGGCTAAGAGGCCTAGCTCATCAGTGTCTTTGATTTCAGACTACAAAAGCAACAGCAACGAAGAAAATGACGACCTAACCAGATCGGCATCGCCCACAAAGAAAGTGACAACTGATTGGAGGGCTCTCGACAAGTTTGTGGCTTCCCAGTTAAGCCAGGAAGACAGCTTTGAAACGCCTCATAATAGCTCCCACATTTCGTCCTTGCTCTTGTTGCAGAATACGACAGCTACGAGAGATGAAGCCGATGAAGGGAATAGGTTAAGCGTAAGCCCATTTTTTAACACTAGGACCTCATCAGACTGTGATATTGGGATATGCGTGTTTGATAAGTGAAGAATTGAGAGCAAGTCAGTGCAAAAGTAAGAGTTTCCATAGGCGCTTAACTACCCATCAATTGATATTTTAATATATAATATTGGATGGATCGAAATGCTGGTGTTTTATTTTTGGTTGCAAGAATGTGTGGAGAAGTGAAAATTCTCTATATCACCCCTACGTACATTCATTTGGTGCAACTGTGCAAGGCCATGCTACCAAAAAAAAAAACAAAAGCTAACTTTCAACAACAAGAGATGAAATTAAGAGTCGCCACTGAAAATTAAACCTTTCAGTAGTGACACCAAATGTTGCCATTAAAGATATTACTATTGATGTCGATATTTGGTGTTAATGTCACCACTAAAGGTATTGCTATCAATGGTGTTATTTGATGTTACCACAAAAAGGTGTATCTTTTAACGGCGACTCTTTTTGTTGTCACCAAAAGTTACAACTTTTAACGGTAATAATATTTATATTATCACCGCCAAAAGTTAGTTTTGACAGTGATTTTCTTTTGTCTCCATAGAATGCCATTTTTTAATTTTTTTTTAAAAATAAATGTGTTACTATTGGCAGCGATAACAATTGTCACCGCTAAAAGGTGCTAAAAGGTGTAGCTTTTAGCAGCGACTATTATTGTTGCCACCAAAGGTTACAACTTTTAGCAGCGACTATATTTATTGCCACCAAAGGTTAGCTTCAACATCATTGTAGAAAGTCATTTTCTAATTTTCTAAATTATTTTAAATATATATTACTATTGGGGCAACAACAATTGCCACCCCTGAAAGGTTCTTTTGTTACCATAAAAAGTCATTTTCTAATTTTTCAAATTATTTTAAATAATATCATATTTTATACAATCATGTTTCACAAATAACAAAAATTTTAAATATAATATGATTTATAAAGGTTATCTAAATTAATATCATTTTAAATATAATATGATTTTTTTTTTTTTTTTGCCAAAGGAAGAATTTTGCAACTTTTCTTCTAAAATGTGATATAATTAAAAATTTCATAACTTCATTCTTATAGGATGAGTTGGTTTTTGTGCTGATTTGAAATATAGTTATATATGTTTATCACTTTAATTAGATAATAAATTTAAGTCATATAATTTTAAAAAATAAAGTAAAATATCTTTAATGAATTAAGAAGTACAAGAATTAGAATTCTATTTAAATAGAGAAAATAAACACCAAAATAAATTTTATTTTTACACGAGTCAACCATAGTTAGATCCACAACATATTTTAAAAAACGAACAATATTGTTATTTAGTTAAAAATTGATTGTGATTAAACTCTAATTTATTGAATATGAAATGAGACATGGGAAAAATAAATGAGTGTGAGGTAGAATTGAAAATTATTGATCTTGAAAGAGGAGATATAAGATCAATGAGTGAGTGTGAGGCATATAACAATAGAATAAGGTAAATCAATATTGTTGCTAACTAACAGGGATTGAGCTAGGTATGACCATAGAAAACAATAAAATTTTCATAGCCAATATATAGGCATCAAAGATTAATATCATGTTAATGGGTGGTTGAACTATTGTAGTTTCTTGTTTAATAATTATCAGATTGTGTTTCTTGTTTTTGTTCTATTTCTCGTTATTCATTTATCTCTTTACTCAATTGCTTACCTTTGTGCATGTACTCTTTAATTTTATGGAGTAGTTATCCATAAATAAGGTTTATTTAATGATAAGAATCTAAAAAGCAATTATGTCAATTCGATGAGATATCGAGCTTGACATTCAACTATTGAGAAACACATATGGAAGAAAACAATTAAGTCATTTTTTTATTTTTTATGTAATTTAACTATTTAAAAAAGATTCATTTTGTATTTAGTTGATTATTAGAAAAATTTGATCTATCTTTAAGATATTTTGAATCATGTTAAGGATCGTTAGAATATATTCGTCTCGATTTACGTAAAAGTGCTTTTTAGTAGTTTATCTTTTAGGATATTATTGTAGATATATGAGTGTCAAATTAGGAATCTTAAGGATATTATTTAATACCAATATCTTTGATTTAATTGAAGTAGATGGCATCATGTTATTATCTCTTTTTTAATATTTTGAGTCATATTATTACTAGTAAATTTCCTTATTTAAGGAACAAGTTATATTCAGTTATGTTGAAGTTGATGAATTAAGTTTTTCTTTGCAAGTATTAATTTGTGTTGAGTATTCGGGATATAATACAGTTGGGTTGCAAAAGTTTAATCAACTTTTGTGGAGCATTTTATATCTAAAAATCTAGAGACGAGTTCTTCTAGAGTTTTATCTGATCAAATCTTTAATTTATGGGTTTACCCGTATCATTTTGATATTAGAGTCAGGTTGTCTCTAACATTTAGATTGAGGCAAAAGGCAACATGCTACAAAAGGAAAGAGTCATGTTGGACCATAGCCCAAAAATTTCAGATTGAAGATGTCAAATGAAAAGGAGAACATCAAATGCACTTCTTAGCCATCCCTTGAAAACTCTCCAGAGTTGAAGACAACTCTTTTCCAAGGAGGGTATGATAAGAATCTAGAAGGCAATTATGTCAATTTAATGAAATATATTGCTTGGATAATTTTTATACTCTATTTAATGAAATGGAATAATTATGATGATTTTGAATTATGTGAATATTTTCATTTAGGCTAAAGTATACTTTTAGTCCTTTATATTTGCATCATGTTTCATTTTAATCCCTTAAGTTTAAAAAGTGCACTTTTAGTCTTTCAAACTTAACGCTGTTAGTCTCTCTTAATGGAAATTGCTGAATCATCAAATTTGAGTGATTAATGTACAATAAAATGCTGAAAAAGCATACTCACAATTTAATTTTAATTTAATAATATAATAAATTTTATATTTTAAATTGTGTAAAATAAAAAGGATTTTGAACAAATAACTCTATCTCTGTTATGTGAATTGTTTCAGCTTTCTAGATTTTCTTGTAACTCATCTTTTATCGCCCTTGTTCCAATCAGAGCCTTTTAGATTTTCTGTGACCCATCTCACTACAGGGATTACATGATACATGCGCAGTCATTTCTCTCTCTTTAATATGATGCTCGACAACAACCTAAAGGTATCAAGAGAAGACGACGATCAGGTGTTTTTGAAGCATTGCTGGGTAAGTCATTTCTTGCCATTTAATATATACCATGCTCCTTTCTCCCATCCTCGCAAAGTGCAAGTATATTTTCTATGTACCTGTTGAACTCTAACATGATGAAAATTATTTAACTCACACCTAACATACTTCAACAAACTAGAGGCTACCTCATCCTCCTCTTTAATCCTATTTACAAGATTAACTACAGATATAGAATCACATTCAACAATTAATTTTTTTATTACAGAACTTTTTGCCATTTGTAACCCTGTGATAATGCCTCGTATTTCAGCTTTTATGGCTATATATACACCTAGCTTCCTGGGAAATCCTTTGATCCACTCACCATTACTATCCCTTAGTAATCCCCCACAGCTTGCTGTGCCTTCTTGTCCTTTTCATGCTCCATCCGTGTTGAGTTTTGCCCATCCCATCATGAGCTTCTCCCATTTGATAATTTGCTCTTACTTTTCCAGACCAAGATTATTTAACCTATCATCAATAAGCAATATTTCATTAACATAATGATTAATAGCCATTTTAGGAAGTTCAGGTAGTCTGAAATTTTCGTCAAAGAGGCTTCTCTTCCACCATTTCCATAGCATTCAGCATGTAACTCTAAACTCAGTTTTTATTCCTTTTTCCTCCCACCTAAACCAATCTTTCTAACTTTAAATGGTTCCACTCTCCATTTTCATTCACCATCTCATATACTTTGCATTTTAAGTCCTCCACGCTTAATTGCACTTTACAATTTTCAACCAAACTTCTATTTTCCTCCACCCATCGGTCCTTCCAAAATCTTACTCCCTCTCCATTACCCACTTCCCACTTCACACTATTTACCAGTTGGGGCCAGATTCGTGCTAAGTTTTTCCATACTTCAGAATCTAAATTTTTCACAGCACATTCTGTGAAAAATAAACTTCTATAGTGGAAAGTAAAAAAAAAATATATTTTACCAAAGGGAAAGTAAACAAAATAAATGGGGTTATGCCCCTTGTTCATGTTTCATTTGCCCTGCGAAGAATTCACACATAATCAAACTTGTTGTACATTGTGCTAAATTATTGCTTGCTTACCTTATGCATATATTCAAAGGTTTGCATCCAACATGGGGAACAATTCTGATAAAGATAGTGCCTTGAATACTAACTTTAATGATAGTGAAGAAGAAGTGGATGAATATTTTCTTGGTGACATTGAAGAAGTCAATATAGAATGTAGAGAATATTCAAATGAAGAGCAAGAGATCGGGCAGAATCAGATAGCCTTGATGATGCGGAAGAAGTTGTAGATGAAAATGGAGGTGGAGATGGATGCATTAACAATAGGTTTCCATTGCATAAATTGGTAAAAAAAATATGAGTGAATACAAGTGGGATCTAGGAACCCTTTACAATACCAGAGAGGATTTTAAAGAAGTCATTGTCTCTTCTGCTGTACATGCTGGTAAAGGGCTTAAGTTTGTTAAAAATGACAAGGAAAGGATTAGAGTAAGGTGCAAGAAGGGCTGTGATTGGAAGGCATATTGTGCAAAGTTAAAGGGAGAAGATACAAGGCAATTAAGGATGATAAATGACAAGCATACATGCAACAGGGAAGTGAATAATAAATTGTTGAAATCCAAATGGCTAAGTAAGAGTATTCAGAAGACTGTGAAAGAAAATCCCAAGTATAAATTGAAAGACATTATTGATAGATCAAAGAGAAAGTGGAATGTAAATGTTTCAAAGGCAATGGCCTTGAGAGCAAAGAAAGAGGCATTAAATCACCTTTATGGGTCTTTCCAGGAACAATTTCGAAGGTTATATGACTATTGTCATGAGCTAAAAGGCTCTAATCCTAACTCTACAGTGTTGTTAAAAGTGAATAGGCCACTTGACTACGATGCAGAGCTTGATACTCATGTTCCATCAAGAAACATGCTTCCCAAATTTGAAAGGTTGTATATATGCTTTGAGGCTTGTAAGAAGAGCTTCTTCACTTGTAGACCAATTATTGGGATGGATGGATGCTTTCTTAAAGGACCATATAAATGCCAATTATTGGATGCTGTTGGAAGGGATCCTAATGAGCAAATGCTCCCCATTTCTATTGTTGTTGTAGAGGCAGAGACAAAAGATTCTTGGACTTGGTTTTTATCTAATTTAATTGAAGACCTTGGTGGGACAAATAAGTGCAAATCTTATACCTTTATTTCAAACCAACAAAAAGGTAAATTTCATTTATTGTCTACTTGTTTTTTTAAATTTCACATATATTATATAAACCTGATCTCGTAATTATTTTATAGGGTCTTTTACCTACTTTTGATGAGCTCTTACCTGGCGTAGATCATCGATTTTGTGTTCGGCACCTATACAACAACTTTAGAAAGCGACTCCCAGGAAAAAAATTTGAAAGAAAAGATGTGGAAGGAAGCTAAAGCTACCTACCCACAAGCATGGGAAAGAGCAATGAAAGATATTCAAAAAGTTCATGAAGATACATATAAGTATCTCATCAAAATTCCCCCCAGATTCTGGAGCAAGTCTCGATTTTCCTTTGAACCAAAGTGTGATGTATTGGTAAATAATATGAGTGAAGCATTTAATAGTTTCATTCTTGATGCACAAGAAAAACCAATTGTGTCAGTGTTGGAGGAGATTATGACTTATTTCATGAATAAGTGGGCAGCCAATAGAACTAAGGTAAATAGCTTTCAAGGTTCTATTCTTCCAAAAATTAAAAAGAGGTTAGAAAGGGAGGCTGATGATAGTGGCAGATGGTTACCTGCTTGGGCTGGGGATGAAAAGTTTGAGGTTTATGATGGACATGAGAGATTTGCAATTGATCTAGAAGCTAAAAAATGTGATTGCAGAAAGTGGTCATTAATTGGGATCCCTTGTGCTCATAATATAAGTTGCATCTATTGGTGGTCAAAGAATCCAGAAGATTATGTACCCATTTATTATAGGAAAGAGGCTTATCAAGCATGTTACGAACCTATCATTTTTCCTACAAATGGTGCCAACTTATGGATAACAACAGAATATCCAGACGTACTTCCACCTTCATATAGAAAACCTATTGGTAGACCAGTAAAAGCAAGAAAAAGGATCCAAATGAAGAAAAGAAAGGAAAATCTAAAATAAGTAGAACTGGTTTTGCATCAAAATGTTCAATTTGTGGCATTATCGACCACAACAAAAGAAGTTGTAAGAATTCAAGCAGCACTGGAAGTCATGATATCCAAACAAATGCGAGCAGCACTCGACCTACCTTATTGAGTGCCTCAACAAACACACAAATAAGTGTGCAACCAAGTGAGGTAAAATCTATTAATTCATTTTGTGAACTTTGATTACTTATGAATAGTTTTTATTGGTAACATAAATCTTGGTGTAGGGGTTGTCATGTGAATCATTGGCTCGTGAATCAATGACTTGGTCTGATATGCAGATGAGACAGGTAAGATTTTTGTAATTTGTAATATAAACTTTAATAATATACCAAGTATAATGTGATTTGGCCAAATGTGTTAATGTAGGAGAGTTTAAGTCAGCCTTCAATACAAGCATCTTGGCAACATGTGCCACCATGGCGTACTCCTAGTTCGCATCTCATACAAAGGCCAAATAAGAAAAGCAAAACAACAATGGCAAACATAACCCAAGCAACGACATCAAACTAGCCAAGTGATGCATCATCAAATCAACCAAATGTAGCAACCTAAAGCATTTGTTCTTCTTGCTTTTGTCTTCTTAGAATTAATGTCTTAGTTTCGATTATTTTACATTTAAGAGGATCTATAATACGAGACTCCATTTCAATGACTCAATGAATTTTCTATTTTCCCATGTTGATATGAATTAGTTATACAAATAGCAGTCAAGAGACTAACAAACAATTAAGGTAACAGAACTAATTCTACTTTGAGAACCAGCAATTGAGCAAGGATGTCTTAGTTTTGAGAATAGTTATGCAGAATACTAATAGGAAAAAGTTATAACCATATCAGGTTCCACAAGGTTTAACAATTGATACAACTGAGAGTACAAACCTTTGGCTGTATCAAAACCAAATTTATCATCGTCTTGCACCAACAATTTCCCAGTAACTAAAGCACCATCAAAACCAGCATTAGAAGCTATTTTGAAGATGCCTACGGTGATCGACCAACATGATTTATTAGTAATGATTTAATCTAAAATGGCCCAAAGAGGAATTGCTTAAACAAATAAACAAACCTTAAGTGCATTCTAAATTATATCTACTCCTCTTCTCTCGTCCTCATTTTGGTTCCATTTCCAAGTGAAAAAAAAAATTAACCGAATTGATTAATTATCATAAAAGAAATTTATAAGGCTATGTGAAAAATACCGCTCACTAAAGCCTCCTGCGCATGACTCTTGTTCCTCCTGTTATAAGTAAGAGATAAGGATGCAGAGATCACCAACAGCTGGGCATATGAAGCCAAGAAGAGACGGAGGATGAAATACAAGTCCTGGATCTCGAAGATGGAGAGGCGCTGATGATTTCCAGCGGAGCGTTCGTCTTCAGATGGAGCGACTTCTCCGACAGTTCTCAAACAATGCTCAAACGGTAGTCCGTGAAGATGATGATAACGGCTCAAAGACGAAGTCCAGATCCCCAGATCTCGCCGATGAGTGACGGAGGAGGCATTGACAACTCTCAGCATTCGACTCTCATCCTCTTCTTTATTCTCAGACCAGTTCCCGCAAATATGACAGCTCGACGACAAATTCCAAATCACTGGGTCTTGCTGACGAGTGATAGAGAAGGCCTCATCGGGCATCAACAATTCTCAATATTTGACCAGAGAGTTCTTTGTTTCATTACCACTAGATTGAGTGTTTAGAGCAAATGGTCTTGAGGAGTGGAGCTTAAGTTGGAGAGTAGAGAAGACGTTGGACCAAAAAAAAGCTTGTCACCCAAACGAAAAAGAAGAAGAGCAAAGAGCAGTACGTCCATTGAAGAAGATACACGCCTTTTCCCATTTTTAACTTGGCTTATTTTTGTTTTAAAAACAAATATATGAAAATTAAAAAAAAATAAATAGTTAACATTTTATTGCATAATCATCATTTAAGTTTGATGAGTCAGCAATTTTCGTGAAAAGATACTAACGGTGTTAAGTTTAAGGGATTGAAAGAACACTTTTTAAACTTAAGGGACTAAAACAAAACCAAATGCAAATATAAAGGACTAAAATTATACTTTAGCCTTTCATTTAATATATTGTTAGTTCCCATGTATAGTGTATTTTAATTTTAATTTAGTCACTAATTGTTTCATTTTTAATATTTATCAAAACAATGTGTGTGAATGTATATTTAAATTTTAACAATTTTTTTTTATTTTAAAAAAATTATAACCATTTATATCCTTTAAACAATTTAATTTAAAAAAATTATTTTAACATTTAGCAATGAAAAATGTTATTGTTGAGAGCATGTATTGGTGGTGACATTGTTGTCATCGCTAAAAGAATGTTTGGGCAGCGATGCTTCTATCACTGCTAATACATGCTTATAGCGATGACAAAAGAATTTCCGTTCATACATGTCGATACATACTTTCAAGGGCCACACTTTACATTCTTTTGTCGCCATCAATTCATGCTTTCAGCCTGTGACATACTTCCAGTGGATACCTTCAAATGACAACAACAAAAGTTTCAGCAATGGCCTCTACGGTTGTGACATGTCATTGTTGAAGATCTTTCAACGGTGACAAAAGTCAATTTTTTTGTAGTGCATCGAACATGACTTAGGATATAACTTTCCTTAAAACCTAGACTCTCTTGTTTCCCACTCTCTTCGAAGAACATAATTAGCAGAAGCTCATAGCCATTGGATTTAAAACACTTGCAATTTTATTTATAATTTTAACTCAAACATTTGAAGTTTGAAAACGTCTCAATATCATAAATTAAGGGTGAGTTTCCTCTCATGCATTTTTACCTAAATTTTAATTTGATCTTTTCCTTGATAATTTCACAATTATAATAATTTATCCATAATTAGTTAATTACATTGCTATTAAATAATATATATAT
>QFDD01004803.1:0-11719 GCA_006871305.1 Vachellia collinsii | reverse complement strand
TTGTTAGAAATTTTTAAAATAAAGAGATGTATTAAATAAAGAGATGTATTTTTCCAAAGGAAGAGATGCAATGCCCTTAGAAAATAACTACCATTTGTTTGAAAGGTTGTGTTGGGAGTTATAATTCTAAAATAACTACCATTTGTTTGAAGGGTTGTGTAGGGAGTCATAATTCTAAAGTCATGTATCTCTATATGTATAAAGGTGTAACTCTTCTTTGAAAAGTCATTGGTTGTGACTTTTAAATGAAGTGGCATGGTTGTAACTTTTAATTGAAAAGACATTACTTCAAAAGGTACCACTTCAAGACATCTCTTACTTCAAAAGGTACCACTTCAAGACATCTCTCTACATTCTATAAATACCCTCCCCATCACTCCATTTGGACATACAATTTTACATGCAATCTTTCACACAATAAGATCAAACTCATTGTCTTTCTCTTTGAGTGCACACGTAGAAAAAGCCAAACTATCACTTTGTAAAAGCCTTTGTTGTCTTGGCTTGAGTGTTGGAAGTGAAATCCACACTCAAGGGTCTCTATTGTATCCTGCAAGAAATTCGTCGGTTAACCCAACTTGCACCCTGTAATATGGAATAGGTGGGGGCGAATTAAGCCTAAAGAAAAGTGTTGCCCACACCTTGGAGATTTCGTGCACAACTTTCTTCTTCATCTCTTATTTTTGTACTTTTCATAGAGCCATTCGCACCAACACTACTTCACTTCTTTTATCTGATACTATTATCTAGTATCTAACTTTTTTCCTGAATTCTATTACCAGTCCTTTGGCTACCTTATGACTTATTTGGAACTTGAACTTCAGACTCATTCAAAGGGATCTCCTTCACACGCGGAGCGGCTTCACTTCTTATTAACAGTAATTTAGTAAATGTGTGCAAACTCAATATTAGATTATATTTCATTAAATACATAATGGAGATAGATCTCCTGAGTTCCGCTGGGCCATCTTGTAGAAAATATATATAAAACATACATAAGAATGAAGGAAAAAAGAAACCCCCCCCGGGGGATTTTCGAGTGATGAAAAATGAGTTGGCAATCCCCAACAACTTTGGAATTTGGATCTTTCTTTAATATCAATGAATCTTTTTCGAATACGTCATCCCCAGACTGCAGATCTCTGAACATTTTCATTGCAGATTTCATCCTAATTAAATACTTTTGGCTCCTTCTTAGATCTAAACTTTATTATTAAGCCAAAGTTGTTTTTTCAAATAACTTAGCTTAATTGGTCAATCGTTTTTTTTTTTTGCTTTCATATAGAAGCTTTAATTAATCTAGACTGCACTTGTACCATCAATTTCAAATTATTTCCCCATAATTAATAGATTGAATTAACTGTTTCTTATATATAGAAATCTTCATGTTCAGATAAAACTTCTAATTAACGATCTCTTCTGATGAGTTATGATTATATCCCTTTTAGATTTGAAGTAATTAAAATAAAAATGTAACCTATAATTCATTGATGAATAACAACGAGAACTGGGTTAGCTGAAATCTTGTTAAGGCCACCATTAATGGAGACGTGTAGCCTTTAGGCGCCAGCCTAAAGAGGGAAACTTGAGGGAAACTTGTTGGAGTAAAGAGATGGTGGCCTCTTGCTGGATTGATAATGACCAAAAAGTTGGTTGATGATGACTTTTGAACCTCCTTCGTTCCCCTAAGTTATCAATTAATAATTGAGGGAATTACTATAAAGTCTCATGTAAAAGAATTAATATCAAAAAAATCTCATTGACAATTTAAGCAACTACCATTGACAACTTAAGTTATTCATATTGACAACTTCTTGAGACATTTTCGATATTAATTCTCTTACATGAGATTTTATAGTAATTCCCCCTTAATAATTCACCGTTGTTTTCTCTCTCGTAAAAGTAATTTATTATCTGATGCCAAAAAAAAAAAGTAATTTATTATCATCTTGTGTTTTTTATAACTTAAATTCTACCAAGACAAATTTATGATGATGGTTATTTCACACCACATGCAAACATTCTTTAGGTATCCTATAACGAACAGAAGTAGGTGGCCGCAAGTAAATAGAAGAATAAGTGAACGTATAAGGCTTATTCGTTTATATTCCTTTATTTATTTTTCTCTGTCTTTTCTTTTTCGAATTTGGCATATATAAATTATTATAAAGAGAAAAAAATTATAAGAATTTCGACTCTATCTCATTCGCTGTGTTAGTAAAAACTGCAGAAAATAATTCCTGAGAGGTAGTACTGATATTCTCATTTTTACCAGTATCTAATTTGCAGAAGAAGAAGAAAGAAAACCCATTTTCCAATGAATAGCCTCCATATCATAATTAGGCTCATGATCAACATACTATGAGTACTGTACTACTATTATATTGCTCAAGCTGCCAATTAAGCATTCCAAAACAATTTTGACAAAAGGGTTGAGAACAGATCACCCAAACAAGTAAAGTAATTGCAGATTTATTATTTTATTACATGCTGTTCTGAGTTTCCATAGCCACTTTGGCCAAGAAACAACATACCCTTTTGGTAATCAAAATACCAAATAGTCTTAAAAGCTCATATATATAGTCCACATGGCCCTTTGGCCTTAAGACACATGCATTTCTTTGTTTTTTTTCCTCATGCACCAGAATCCTCTATTTACATTGACTTTCCACACTAATTAATTATTAACCAAGCGTTTGGAATCCCTTTGGGTTTTTCCACACGCTTGCTTAATTCTCAAACCTTCACAATTTGAGAAACACGTACAAACCAATCAGAACACTTTTAACATTAACCCCCTAATTAAAAAGCAGTTTTCAAACCAGGAGCACCAGACTTAAGTAAAGTTGTTTAGATATTTGCTATCAGAGATTGTCTAACTAGAACATCTTATGTGTTCTTGCTAAAAATCTTGATATAAAACATCTAAAAACTTTACCTAAGTATATAGCTTCTTACTAGGATAAGTTCGCTTGTGCAGAGCCTTCGGCTTCCATCTAGCACACAGAGAGACATATATGGATGTTCATGCTGAAACTTGACGACGTTTCAAAGGAGAACTTGAAGATTGATGAACACCAGAAGATTGTACTATGAATTGTGTTGCAGAAGAGGAAGAATTATTAGAAGGTGAAGACGATGACAGCTTGGCAGGTGGTGGCGCAGTTGCAACAGTGAAGCCATAATCAGACAATAAAGCAGAAGAAGCAGAGGTTTGAAACCGACCCGAGTCACCACCTGCGAGCCTAACGTACGAGTAAGAAGGTGACTCGCAAAGCCATGAACCTATGGCTCCTTCTTTACCATTCCTGTATTGCACTATAGCTTTGTACACAAAAGGAATAAGACCCTCCATGAGAATTCTAGCTTGCCGGTACCGTTGCTTGATGAGAGCTGAAGAAGAAGAAGATGGGAAAGTTATGATATGAGAGGTTTTTGGTTTATGTGAATGGATTGAAGGTGAGAAGAAAATGGTGAGATTCTTGGGGTATAAGAAGAGCGAGATGATGACGTGGAGTAATGGATTAAAGCCTAGCTCTTCACGCTAAGCCATGGAAATTTCAACGCAAACCCACAGTGACACATTGAAGGTAAACTTGAAAGCTATGTGCAAACCACACCTTATAATATCTTTATATTTTTGCAGCACATATATGCTGAAACCATATCTTGCCATAATATTCTTTGTGCTGTCCCACTTTCGCATTCCTAATATTATTTTTCCTCGTCTGGTTCGATGGGTTTTTAGCTTTTAGGCCAAGATAGGTTGGTTTGCTTTGTTTTTTATATTGTATTTATTTCTTCCTATAGTAGTTACCACGTGTTTGAGGTAGCCCTTGTTCCTATAAAAACAAAATAATATCTAACTTTTTTTGGTTTGTTTAGATGTTGTTTTAAAGTAAGGTACTCGATAAAAATTGTTGTCCTCTCATTGGTTGCCTCTTGAAGATCTGTGTGTGATATGTGATACAAGATCCAATTAATAATTTTATTTTGCAGATTGCATATTTGCACACACCAAAATGAATAATATTGCATATGGCATTAAAACCATTCCCTCGAAAGCTAATTTTAATTGAGAATCACTTTTTTTTTTGTGCCTACCACAAATGTTTGGTAAAAGTGCCTGATCACTTTATTATTATTTAATTTGTATAGAAAAAATGTGAAATTTTCTGATTATTATAAAGGTCACATTATAGAAAAAAGTATGATCGTTATCATCAACAGCGCTGTTGAATATAATGCATGGAACCTGCTTGGAAATGATCCAAAAAAATAATTTTAAAATCAAAGGAAAAGGTCAAGTGCTTTAATCTCACAGTTATATTTACACTTGTATATATCGCCTTAATTTGTTTGTCATATCAT
Organism: Vachellia collinsii; assembly: GCA_006871305.1. Classification (NCBI taxonomy): domain Eukaryota; kingdom Viridiplantae; phylum Streptophyta; class Magnoliopsida; order Fabales; family Fabaceae; genus Vachellia; species Vachellia collinsii. The sequence continues at coordinate 7,348 of QFDD01004803.1, read as the reverse complement.
AGATTTGGATTTAAAAAATCTGAATTGTTATATCCGATATCCATCAAATTAATATAATCTATTATTGTCAGACGTTTTTTTTTTTCAAACAATTATAGAATTTTAAATCATTCTTCTTTTGATTGGCTAAAATAATTATTTTCTTTTGACCGAGCTAGTTAATTTGGAATCTCATTCATTATTCGTGAAATTAAAAAAAAAAATATGCATGCATGAGATATAGGTAAAGCCAAGTTGCCAGCTGCAAATGACATGACATTTATTATTAAGTATATATTTTAACTTGATCCTAACCTTTTTTTTTTAAGCTTACAACATCTATTATCATAGGGCAAACCATCTATTAGATATATCAATTATCCCGAACTAATACAGACACCATCGGATCCTCCAATTAAGGATAAAGTAGCTGACCACATATGTTTTTCCATTTCTGAGGAAGGAATCAAACTCCTTCAACTTGGTTAAAAGATCAGTGGAGAACCACTAGCTCACATCGTGATTAACTTGATAATGATATTAACACCATAATACCATCAACATAATCCAAATTTAAACAGTGGAAAAAAGTAAACAAAAAAAAGTCCAAGAGCTAGAACATTCTTGGCAAATTAAAACAGAAAATGTTTAATAATATACCTTCCGTGAACAAGCGGTATTCATAGACTTTGAACTAATAAAACCCAGTGATACTAAATATTATCTATATGACCAGTCAGCTAGTCAGGAAAATAAAAAGGAAAAATGCAACTCATAATTAGAATTAAGATAATGATTAAGAATTTGGGCAATTTGTAAGTGAGAGGTATTATATTTTATCTGAGGCCGACGCATCGTCTCCAGGATTTAAAAACTTAAGTTATTTTGTGCGTAGCTATAAACCATTTACAATATTAATATTAATATTATTTTATTTTAAAAAATCTTGTTCAACAAGTTTAATAATTTTTATTAATTTATTTTAAGATTAGGTGGAAACAATAAACTGGGAGTGAGGTGTATGCTTCCACTTGTTTGTTAAGCTGCTTCAATAATCCAATTATTTTGCCTCGGTCAAAATTACAAAATTTGACCTAAGTATGTATAAAACCAGTGACCTTAATTCAGGAGACCAATCGTTTTAATTAATGTTACTACAATTAAGTCATATTCAAATATAAAATAATAAAATTCAAAACAACTCGCTTTTTTAATTTCAGATTCGATCTTCGGTCTAATTTATTTTTTGAAATAATTGGTAATAAGGTTATGGCAAAGGTGCGGTGTCATGCTTGTTTAATTTTTTTTAATGATATATTTAGTGCCTTCCAAGAATCTAAACCTTGGAAGTCATACTGACTTCTTAATAAACACTATCTTTGCTCTTATGATTTACAATACATTCAAAATGTTCCAGAAGCATTTTAAGTGATGGTTTTGATTTGGTCCTTAAGTTTGGCTTCTACGAAATTATTTTTTTAACTTTTAATCAATATCAATAGGCCGAAACAAAAAGCTTCAGCTTATGTCGTATGTCTTATTATACATTTATAAACTGCTAGCTAGCTCTTCAGATATATGATTTGATTTGACATGAAATATAAATAATTGACTTATTCAAAATGTTAAATAAAATTGAAGAATCAAAATACTAGCTCTGAAGTCATGGTGTGCATCAGGAGGGCAATTAATGGTTGAAATCAAGAAAACATATAAATAAATAAATTAGTAAAGAGACGATAATTTAATTTTATGAAAACAAGTGTCTATATCATGCCCTCTAATTTAAATACTAATAGTTTCAAAATAGAGATCAATGGGTCCAAAGGCCCAAAACAAGGTGCGCCTCATGAGTTGTGAATTTTGATTAGTGCAATGAGTTAGGTGAAGATGGAATATAAGATATAGGTCAAACTCTAATTAATTATTACGTTTAAATATATATAGATATTATAAACTGTGGTTTACTTTGAACTTTGATCACAAAAGTACAAAATTGAAGGCAACATCAACTTCCATTTATTATGATTTTTTTGCCAACATCAACGCTCAAGTGCTATCCCTTACTCACCTTTCAAGCAATTTTCCTAACGCAATGTGAAATTGATGTTCATTTTATCCACCCCCATCTCCCTGTTGGGGATAATATCTATTTAATTAATCTGATTAATTTGTGTTTGTTTGGAAAATTAGAGATAATTTCATGTGATATAATTTTAAAGTTTTTTATTGATGATCAATTAAAGGCACTAAGGGTTGTTGATTTGAATATAAAAAAAAAAAATCATTCTGCAAGTCCTTACAGGTTATCTTGATTTTGAATTAAATCCTTCTAATTTATTTTGTTTAAATTAGCCACTTATAGTTTAATCCGTTATTATATATGTACACATCCTTTTAAGTAAAAATCATTAATTTTTATTTATAAAATTTCATATACTGTATGAAGTTTCCTTTATTTAATTTAACGCTGTTCTAACCGGTTTTGTATTTCTATATATAAAAATTTCATAAAGTTTAGAAATTAAAATTATCGGATCAAACAATAAGGACCACTTCAAACAAATCAAATTATAGGGATCAGATTTAAAATTTAAGCAAATTATAAGGACATATGAATTAATTTTCCCTTTAAATATATCATCCGTTTTCCTTTTTTATAGCAATATATCATTTGTTTTATAGCATGTTTGTTAATCACTTCTAAAATCATTTTCATGCAAGTCGAGATAAAACTCCTCTCACATACTTACATTGGATTGTGTACAATCATTTTGCAAAAGCTAATCCCAAACAAATCTTAAAATCGTGCTTTGCAAAAACAAGACGCAAATAGTTGTTTTAAATCCCAAGACTGAGCTGACAACTTACTTAGATATAATGTTGTCCATGAAGCGAAACTTCATTGCCTTGAATTAATTCATTCAATTATCCAATATTTCATTTCTTTAATTATCGTGTATATCTAAATACATAATTGAATAGTATATGAGTTATCTCATTTTTAGTTTTATAGCTATAATATGCGTAAATTAGTTATCTAATTCATATATTTAAAATAATAAAAGTATAATAAACAAACCAATATATACGGAAATAAGATTATTCTCAGCTATAGTATTATTATATGCCATATATATTGCATGGATTTTTTTTTTTTTTGGCAATAATATTGCATAGATTATTGTAACTTAAGAATTGATTTTGGAGCCAAGTCAAAACTGTTCCCCATACTAAATACTAATCCGTGTTATAAATGCTCAATTTCCTGACTATAGTTAGCATTCTCTTATTAAGACTAATCCTCATCAAAACTATCAGTCTTACATATTCCTTAGTAATTAAGCATGCCAGTTTCTGGATTTAAAAATTGATCACCATCATGAAATAAACAAATTACAAATTCTAGAAGTTAGAAACAGTCAGCCATGATATAAAAATGCCAAAAAAGTAGAAGTTTGATACAATAATAAGTCAATAATAAACAAAAATTCTTAAAATATAATACTACTTCCGATCCTTAATATAAGATTCAGTTAACTTTTCTTTAAACATTAAACAAGTTAAATTCATTATTTTAAAGTATTACATTTATCATTTTTCTCTAAATTAATTTGCCTGACTTATAAACTAATGTACAACCCGATAATACGTATATACTTTTAAATCATATATTTAATTTCATTAATCTTTTTTTTTTTTTTAAAAAAAAAAAGTTAACTTACTCTTGTGTTATAAATAGAAGGTATACGATTTCCCATTATATTGGATGACAGTGATTTTTAAATACATATCAGTTGGGAGTAAGTTTTGACTCTTTCCAATTGAGTCGATTACTCAATACTGATTACAGTATATAAAATTTGGATTTAACATCTTAAACTGTATGTCGTATTTGCAATAAATTAAAATCTATGTGAATAATTGTTGAAAATAAGAAATAAACAAATAATGTAGAAAAATAATTTCCAGTTAATGATGTTTTATAAGCATTTGGAATTGGAATGATTAAATTCATTATTACTAAAAATTTTCTCCGTATCATACTCTTGGAAATGCCTTGGCCTTTTCATGTTCATTCTTTCGTGGATTTTAACATAGGAATTTAAAATTTAGAGTCTTCCCGTTGAAATGCAAGGAACCGATTCATTGTTGAATACACTATCTAACATTAAATATAAGTATATTTTTTAATATGATTTAAATATTGATTTATCATATTATATAACACTAACTTTTACACTAAATTTAACTTATATTAATGGAATGCATTACATTGTTACTATTTTTACACAAATTTATAAAAATGAAATTTAGACAATTCTACGAACTTGAAGCCCAAAGGATGAAAATGAAAATCAAAAACTAGACATAGCCTAATATTTTATTACAAGTTCAAACCAATGGATGTTGTTACTGGTAGAAAGAGTTCTGAACATTTGAATTTGAGTCTCTATAAATGCATAATGTGTCTATGGAAGAGTTACTTCCGATTGAGTCTAAAAAAAGACAACTTACAACAATTCATCAAATTTGTTACAAATTGACAATGGAGGATTAAGACAAATTAAACCACAACAAAAATAATGACTATATGAAGACATCCGCGCATAGAACCAATTATAACTAGTGAGAAGTGTGTGCTTAAGAATGTAAATAAGTAGGATATTTCACTTACATGGGCATATCATCCACAATAAGCACGTTCTCAAGGGTTTATTTTGCAAATTGAAATTGGGATTAAAAATCAATTAGTATAACATTATTTATGTTTAGATAATATTTTTATAAAAAAAATCAATTTGATAGAAATTTATTTGAATGATATATTAAAAAGTCAGTTTCACAGTATTTAAATCTAAAGAAAAATTAAAAGTCGAAAGCTAGGAACTAGAAGTAAGAAAAGTTACTTTACTTTTCAAATGATTTTTCAAACAAAAAGTTAGTTATAAGCCAAGCCAAACATTTTTCCCCCAGATCCAACTGGCTTTTCATTGTCCTATAAGGCTTCTTATACCTTCTGATCTCGTGCCAAACAAGCCCATAGTTGGAACTGGTCTTGAAGTCCACAAATGTTTTTTTATTGGGAGAACGGAAACAAACAAGGGAGTTTCATGGGTTTGCGTTGGGGAAGAGGAGGATACATGGCCCAAACCCTGGCCATCAAAGTTATTAAAGGCCCAATATGATGGGCTCAAGAATGTAAATATTAAGGCCCAAGATAGCGCGTGGGAGACATCGGAGTGGAGAGAGCGTAAGGAGTGGTTAAGAAGGGTTAGAGGTGTGGGATGATGACGTGGTTGTGGTGGGCTTTCCTGTGTGTCTCCGTCACCGGTTTTTTTTATTAGTTTCATGACGTCATCGGCCTGGTCTACGCGGAGAACAGACGCTGTTCCTCCTTATTTTTATTTTTAAAAAATATATATAAAGAACAATACGCAAGGTTTAAATTATTGTTTATCAAACAAGTTGGGTGCATTATTGTCTTTGGCACATTGTCGGCTTAATTGTTCTCTCCATAATTGGTCTCCCTCACTCCACTTTTTATTATAAAATATTTTTACACATTATAATATTACCAATTAACATTTACACTTTATAAAATTAAAACGAAGTTAATAGGCTTTTGGTACTGTATTATAATGGGAAAAATTAAGATTAGCTAGAGGAACAAAGCATAAATAAATAAAGAAATAAATAGTGTACTCAATCATGAAATGGACTGCATCGTATTAAAGTAAAAGTGATGAATGACTTATTGCTGTGAAAGCTCATTATGTCTCGTCACGCACACCGACACATGTACTATTAAAGCAACTCCCTAGCTTTTTATATGTCTCCCAGGACAATCATCAACATCAACATCAAACGAGTCAACTGTTTAAACAGTATTATATGTCTAAATTCTAAAACCTCACATCCTCTTTTTTTTTTCAAAAGAACCTTTGGACAAAGGTGTCCAACAGTTTTTAATATCATATTACTAAATATTTGAGTATTCAACAAATTTTATTTGAATATCTCTCCTCAAGTGTATTTATGAACAAATTGGATCAAATTTGATTCACTTACCTTATGTTCTAATTGGTCCGCTGGTAGACTTAGTATCCATGGGTATTACCTCACAATTTTAATATAAAAATTAGATAATTACTTAATAAAAATTTGAAAATTAGTTATGTTAGTTAATGTTTTTTTAAATGCTCAGTTTAATTATGAACGTTTGAACTACCCCTAACAAAAAATTTTCTTTGTATGTACAATCAATGCTTTGAAAAAGTTATAGAATTTGGAGATAAAATGAATCAAGGTTCTATATTTAAGTTTAAAATAAACCATATGTTCAATTCTTATATTTAGTACCAGAATGATTATTTGATATTTCCTTTGAAAATATAAAACATTTTTTATTTTTTTGAATAAAATTTACATTGAATCATGTTATTTTTAATAAGTTTTTATTCCAATATTTATACTTAGACTCAGACAAAATATTTATGAAAATATAGAGACAAAAAAAAATCTATATTTTGAAATTATACGAAACCAAAATTAAAATTTGATGAAAGTATATGTATCAACAATGATATTAAACATATAAATTATTGAGTTTTACAATGTTTGTTATGCCTTTTTTTTGTTCAAACACCAACTAAATTTATTGTTATAACTTGTAAGGAAGAATGTGAGTTAAATTCAAAGATATCAATTTAATTATAATCAGGGTGTCAATAAAATTTTAGGGAGAATTAAGGAAAAGTCTCATATTGGAGAATTAATTGTAAAATGAGACCTTTCATATATATGTAACTGAGTTTTTAAAATATGTAACTGAGCTTCCACTCATGCAATTGAACTTCCACATATGCAATTGAGTAGGTCCCATTCTCTAATTAATTTTTTAATAGGAGATTTTCCCCAATTTTTTCAAAACTTTATGTAAAAACAATTAAACAAAAATTTCTAAAAATGACCGATTTTATTATAATCTTTGCCAGTTTTGCCAGTTGCCGTGGCTCTCCAATTTACCAAAGTCAAAACACAGGAACACAGAATATGCAGGGGGAAAACGTTATGGCACCACATCAAACAAAAATAATTTAAATTTATGATTAAAAGTCAACTCTTTTTTAAAAATATGTAAAATCGAAAGTCAACTAATAAACACTCATATAGGAAGGAAATAAGTCAATCAATAAAATCATAATTGAATTAAAAGACAAAAAATTCATCAAAAACATAAGAAATATTTGTAGAGACAAATTTCATGAGGGGATGATTTGATCTGAAAAACCTCCCTGAGAGATTAAAGTAATTAAGAATAAAAGACAAGTTTAAAACCTATTTTACCTTTTTAGAGAGAGAGAGA